>BLXL01002472.1:0-22759 GCA_023170135.1 Acarapis woodi
CAATGGAACAAATAGAGCAAATTGAACAGGAAAATGAATTAGATGATGAAAATAGTTTATTCATAGATTATGGTGATGAACCGATTGTAAAGAAACGTAAACGCGAAATTGAATGTTTATCGGCATCAAGTTCATCAAGCGAAAATACCAATCTATCATTTGAAGATTCAAATTCTAATTTAGATAATGAATTGGGTGGTCAATTAGAAAAAGATTTTCTGAATTGATTTCAGAGCTTATAAGTTTATGTAAAAATGAATTCTCATTAATCCTTTTTTATAAATCTTCATACAAATCGTATAATTTATTTTTTTCTATTCTCATCATTATCGTTTTCGATAATTCATCTTTTCGTTTTTGATAAATAGTGTAAATTGACTAAACATCAAGACAACAGTGTGCACATCAATTGTATCATTTTTAAATTTGCATTCTATAAATTATCTTATTGTTCTCCAACTTAAATACTTTTGATCTTTTGGTTTCTGATTCATTCGTTTGAACAACGATTGATAACTGTATTGCTCTCTCGGCAAATTATATTCAGCTTGTGAAGGTGGTATGTAGTCTTCATTTTGCATCATATTCATTAAATTTACCAATGCTTGATCATGATCGCCTAAAGGAAAATTAGACAAATCGATACTAGTCAACTTCAATAGCAACGTTATGAATTGTCCATGTATATATTCGACTAAAGTTTCGTCCCGTGTGAATAACTTAAAAGAAAAGTTTTTCAAACAAATTCTAATTTATATTTTCTAGAAAAAAACTTACAATTACAAATTCTTCAAAAAGGAAATAGAGAGATGAATAAATGATCGAACAAATCCAAATTGTATAGACAAAAACAACGTGAAATTTTTCACTTACATTATATTTTAAGGATACATTTTTTAGATTGTTCATAATTTTATCTATAGTTAAACAAATACTTTGATTTATTGTCTCAATTTATATATTTCTTACCTTTTTGCATTGAACTAATCATGGCTGAGTAGATTAAATATTCGAAAACAAAAACGGATATGCAATGTACCATAATAACTGGCAAACATCTTAATCCTGATAACAAAAGATTTATTTTATTACTATTTTTTTTTAAATTAGAAAAATACAAGAAATCGGAATCATACAATCAAAGTAATACAAAAAATATACCTCTTCTACTATTCTGAAATATTCTCAGAAAATAGTTTATTTCGTTCTCAATTTCCTAAAAACATATATTTGATTAAGATTTGTCAATTTAATTTGCAGTAATAGAATGCAAAATAATGCTTACATATTTAGCAAGTGATAAAAAAAAGAAAACCCAACAAATACCGAATATGATAACAAATATCAGAAGTATGATTTTCGGATCATTTGATTGATTATAAAGCAGATAGCTAACAGTTTCATACAAGATCGCTAATCAGAAATATAAATTGCATTTAAATTAATTTAATTAAATAATTTGAAGCTCACATTTTAATACGATGAAAATTAGATAAGATATAATGATGAGGATAGAGAGTGTCAAAAATACAGGAGGCTTACAGCAAATACAAATTCCTAAAAGAATTTTTTTGCACAAATTTTCCATCTTTTAACAAGTTGAATGCTCATGGATTTATTTAAATAATTAGAAAATTTTCATTTATAAAGCATTATTTTTAAATAATAAAGGCATATATGCTCTAATTGTTTAATTGAAAATTTTTCTATTTCTAAACAAAGTACATAGATAAATCTAAGATAATAATAAAATTTAAATTTATTTGAAAATACTAAAATTCAAATGAAAAATTTTAACGTTCTCAAAATGAGATAAATAGGAATGAAGTTATAATATTGAATTCGCAAGCCGAAAACAAAAAAAAAATCAAAAACATGTTAAATTAAAATAATTTATGAATTTTTAATAAGATAAACAATTGAATTTGATTAAATTATTGATTGGAAAAAAAAGAAAGGTCTTGAATTCAATTCAAAAATTTCTTATAGAAATTTATGAGATTTCTCGTCGAGCAATCATGAGTTGAGACCATACCAGATTGGTTAATATCATTTTCGATTACTTTAGCTAACTCTTTTCCTATTTTTGAAACAGAAAAATTATTAAATACATATTGATAAATCAAATGTTTAAATGTACTCACCCAATTCAACACCCCACTGATCGAATGAATTAATGTTCCAAATGATACCTTGAACAAATATCTTGTGTTCATAAGTAGCAATAAGAGCACCTAAATTGAATGGATTAATTTGATCAACTAAAATAGAAGTTGTTGGCTTGTTTCCCAAAAATACTTTGTGTGGCAATATTTTTTGTAGATCAGATTCTGATAAATTTTTCGCTTTCAATTCTTGGGCAGCTTCTTCAGATGTTTTACCTTTCATCAAAGCTTCAGTCTGTGCGAAAAAATTGGCTAATAAGATCTTGTGATGAATTCCATTTGAAATAGGATTGTGTGTTTTACAAGAAGCTATAAAATCGCATGGAATCAAACGAGTACCTTGATGTATAAGCTGATAAAAAGCATGTTGACCATTTGTACCTTTATTATTAAAGAAAAATGAAAATAATATCAATTTAGATAATAAAGATAAGGATTAAAAAATAATTATAAATACAAATAATTTGATTTTAATCCTTACCTGGCTCTCCCCAGATGATTGGACCTTTTTTAGTAATTAAAAAAGAATAAGAAAGAAAATAAAAAATTGAATTTAGTATCTAAATGATGAAAAAAAAAAAATTATTTTTTAATTACCTGTATGATATTTGACTTTTTCTCCTGATCTAGTCACATATTTACCTTAAATTGAAAGCAAAGATTAAAATTAGATTATTGAATTTTGATATATTAAAAAAAAAAATTTACCATTTGATTCCATGTCACCTTGCTGAAAGTATGCTGCAAAACGATGCAAGTATTGATCATATGGTAAAATGGCCAATGTTTCAGACTCATAAAAATTGTTATACCAAATGCCCAACAAAGCCATTAAAAGTGGTACATTCTTATTTGATGGAGCTGTAGCAAAGTGATTATCCATAAAATGAGCACCGGCTTGCAATTGTGTAAAATTATCATAACCAATATAACATGCAATTGATAAACCAATCGCTGACCACAACGAATATCTACCACCAACCCAATCCCAAAATTCAAACATGGAACTTGTTGCGATACCAAATTCTTCAACTTTTTTAATATTAGTTGATAGTGCAACAAAATGCTTTGCAATAGCTGATGTATCGTTTCCACACGCATTTAAAAGCCACTGTTTGGCTGATTTTGCATTGGTGATCGTTTCTTGAGTAGTGAATGTTTTTGATGCAATAATAAAAAGAGTAGTCTCTGCACTCAATTTTTTCAATGTTTCTGCTAAATGTGTACCATCAATATTTGAAACAAAATGTACATTTGGACCAACCTTATATGGTTTCAACGCTTCAGTTACCATTAATGGACCTAGATCACTTCCTCCGATACCAATGTTCACAACATCAGTAATTTTTTTGCCAGTAAAGCCAAGCCATTTAGCTGAAATCAATCGTTCAGTAAAATCTTTAATCTGATTAAGCACTTTATTCACGCTTGGCATCACATCTTGACCATCCACAAAAATCGACCTATTACTTTTATTTCTCAATGCAATATGTAGAACGGCTCGATTTTCGGTAAAATTAATTTTTTCACCCTCAAACATCCTTTGTCTCATATCAGATACTTGACACTCTTCAGCCAGTTCAAGTAAAAGTTCAAGTACTTCTTCATTGATCAAATTTTTAGAGAAATCAAACAAAAGTGATCCATTTTGAGGCGTATTAAGTAAGAAACTAAAGAGAGAAAATTATTTTTTTGTTAAATTTTGCTCGAATTTCGCTCACCTGAATTTATTAAAACGCTGATCATCTTTGAAAAGTTCCCTTAAGTTTAATGTAGACGCATTTTTGCTAAAATATTCTTTCAACTTAATATATGAAATTTTCTCAGTTAAACTGGCCATTTTAATTAATTATCTTTTTTTTTTACAGTTTGAATTTTATTAAAAATTAAACTTTGAAACGATAAAGAAAGTTTGTTAAATTTTGCAACGATAAATGAAATTAATTAAGAAAATAGAAAATTCTTTGATATAGAATGATCTAATTTTACGAGTAAGACAAAAACTTAGAACAAATTTTTCATATCTTTTTAAACAAACTATAGAAAGAAAATGTTGATAATTTTTATTAAAAACTCTGAAAAATGACAAATTCAAAGACGAAGAAACCTTCAAGAAAACACACTTATTTTGATAATAAAATCATTCTATATAGATGGCGCTCATCAAACTTCAAATTCTATAAATTAAATTCTAAATGTAATTTATATGTATTATGTAAATATGATTACGCAACAATTTTTTTTATTTCAATTTTAAAAATTTGGTACTCTTAATTAGTAATGTGAATTCAATAGGAATAAAAATTATAAAAATTTTTTTCAAATAATAGTCATGATAATATTTTACAATTTTTGTTTGCTTGAGTTACATGAAAATGTTATTTTATTGTGATTATTCATCTTCTACCCATTTATATTTTCTTATTAGTGTGATGGATCGAATAAAATCAATTTTGAAAAAAGATTGCGAATTATCGGATTAAAGAATTAATTTCTCATAGAATATCCAAATTTTTTGTTTACTAACCGCCAAATATTGTTGTGAAGGAATATATTGTTTATCAATATATTTGCTTATAATTTGAAATATGATAAATTTAAATTGCTAAATCAGATTAAATATAAAGATTATAAATATATTTATTAATATCACATCAGAGTAAAAAAAATTATAATATTGAAATTAAGAAAATTCGCATTCGTCTTTATAATTCAAGCGTTTCATGATTAATTTTTTAAAACAATTTGCTTGAAAAAATGTACTTATTGTCAGTTATAGAACTTTTCTTCCTTTTTGCAACTCGTTAAAAAAAAATTTACGCAAATAATTTAAGTGAATGAAAATTTTGTTAATCAGCAATATGATAATCTTGTTACTATAGTTACTAATCAAAAGAGAATAAGCCATGCGTTGATCAATGTGGTTTTGTATTTTTAACTGCTTGTTTTGCACAAACTCTCCCCAAAGATTTCTACTTCTTAATTATTACCACATATTTCATTCTGAGTTGCGATCAATTGATTTACTTGAACATTTTTGAATTTGTGGTAATACAATTATCTTTTTTAGTCTTTTTTTTGTATTTTCATGCATTTAAAATTTTCACTTTTCCTTTTTTAGTTTAGGACCATATATATATGCACAACAATTGTTTACCTTTTTCTATGCGCTTTGTTATTTTTTTCACATTCGAATTTTAAGTTTTTAAAAGATTGTTTCTTTATTCAGTTTAGATTTGTTCTCATTTTGTATATCCAATCTTCACTATAAATTCATTTCCACTTAAGAATGTCTAGTAATCAATCCTCGTTACTTCTCCGTAAACAATTGAATGGTTTGTTAATTGATTTTTTTTCGCAATCAAACTAATTCACATTTGTTTTCTCAATATTTTAATATAGAACTTAAAAAAAATCCTGTCGAAGGATTCAGTGCCGGATTGGTGGATGATAGTGACATTTATAAATGGGATATTATGATCATAGGTCCACCCGACACACTGTATGAGGGTGGATTTTTCAAATGTTTGCTTACTTTTCCTAAAGAGTATCCAATAAGACCTCCTAAACTTAAATTCCTGACCGAAATGTGGCATCCAAATAGTATGTTTAATATATTAACTAAAAAAAAAGTCATTGATCACTTTTAAAACTTTTCTATCATCTTATTTTTCAGTTGACAAGGATGGAAACGTTTGTATTTCAATTCTTCATGAACCCGGAGACGATTCATATGGTTATGAAAAAGCAAGCGAAAGATGGTTACCAGTATGTGGTCTAAATAATTAATTTACTTCTTATTTCTTGTCTAATTTTGAGATTATTTTAAAATTTCTAATAAGGTACATTCAGTCGAAACGATATTAATAAGTGTGATTAGTCTACTAGCCGATCCAAATGACGAGAGTCCGGCAAATATTGATGCAGCTGTAAGTTTGTTTTTGCACTTTTCAATCAGTTTTAGATTAATTTTCGATCTTCTAACAGAAAGAATGGCGAACTGATCCGGATGGCTTCAAGAAGCGTGTAAAAAGGTTAGTTAGAAAATCCCAAGAAGATTAGATTATTTTGCTAAGATCTTAAGTCGTGTTCGAATCACTATTTGATTATCATGAAAAAATTTCAACCGTTATATATATATATTGGTTATATATATATTGGAAAAAATCTTTTCTATTAACAAGTTTTTGAGTTATCAATTTCAAGCCGTTAT
Source organism: Acarapis woodi (assembly GCA_023170135.1). Classification (NCBI taxonomy): domain Eukaryota; kingdom Metazoa; phylum Arthropoda; class Arachnida; order Trombidiformes; family Tarsonemidae; genus Acarapis; species Acarapis woodi. Next base: position 6,379 of record BLXL01002472.1, read on the forward strand.
CTTTGTTTATATTTATAAATCTATTTTTATATCAATTTTCCACATGGACTCCTCAAACACTTATAGAGATCTAGCCGATTGTGCCCAAATCTAGTTCGATTTTTTTAATAATTATTTTTGTATCTTTCATTTTTTTTACAAGTTCGATATTCGCCTTGATATTTATTTTAGGTTTTTTAGATTCAAATAATATCTATCTTGAATTAAAAATTTAAAATTTAAACTTGATCTCAATTCGCATTTATAGATTATTTGTATTTGATAAGTGATATTGATAATCAAGTCAAAGACATAAAATATTCATTCTGATGTTGTTTTTCTGAATATTTCAACTTTTTAAGACGTTTATTCTTAACAAATTTTGCATCAAAATTTGTGATTTTTTTTTAAATTATTTATTTTACTTAAAAATATGATTTTTTCTTTGAATTAGAATTATAATGAAAATTTTTCACGTATTGTAAATATAAATAAATGGTAAGGAAAATTTTAAGAAAATTTTATTTTTTTGAGATAAGAAATTAGAGCATAAATTGATGAAAACTAGGTAATTTATTATGAAGATAAAATTTCACAATTATATAAATAATACTTTAAAATTGACAAAAAATGAAAATTTTATTGAATTGTCAAGAATAATTATTAATGATATTCATAGATAAATCGATGTTTTTCATTTTTTTTTTTTAATTATTTTTCTCTTGTTTTAAATGAGCCGTCAACATCATTTGCAACGAAAAAAATTATTTTAAATTTAGCGCTCATTTTTAGTACAAAAATTTTTCACTATATGTTCATGCATTTTTTTTAGATTTTTGGAGAGAGAATTTGAAAAACAGCTTATAGAGCAAATTAGTTGGATAAAATAAACAAAATCATTATTTCGCCACAATAATCTTATTAAAGTTGGTGAGCGAAGATCGAGTGGGGTCTATGTGTACAAAAGATTAATCATGAGTTTCATGTTCTAAGAAGTAAATTTAAAAATAAATTTCGATTGAAAAAAAAAATTCACAAACCTCGTACACTCGCTCTTTTTCGTTCTATGAATCAACAGAAGCAAGAGTTTAATGGCCAATTACAGTTTATTCTTTGTGAAATTATTCAACTCACTCTTCTCCATCCAATTTTCTCCCTCTTTTTTACACTTCGTATCGTTTGGATTATACGATGCCTTTCTTAAGTATGACTCATACTGAATAAATCATCTTATTTTCAACCATTTTGTGAATTTATGTATCATTCAATTCAATGAATCTTGTATGCCTATTCGTTCACGTTTGATTTTCATCTATTTATCTATTCATGTAAACTGAATTCAAATTTTGATATAAACTTCAAATGGTAAGTGAATTTTTTTCGAAATATATACGAAAATTCTAGAACTTTTAAATACAACTTTTACATGCATTTTTCATGATTTTTTTTTTAATTCACCATCTAAGTTTTTTATTACTGAAAATTTATTTGAAATACTTCAATTATTTTTTAATATCAATTTGAAATGATTCATTACAAACTAATAAGTTTATTTTGTCAAATTTTGATTAATCATTAAATTAAAGACATGTTGAGGATGATGCGACCATAAATTTTACAAAGCATTAACATAAATAAGTCAATGAAATGTGAATGAAAAAATACGTATGTCTTCTGTTCTTCCGCTTTTTATCCGTGTATTGGTCTTTTATTGGTCTTTTTAAAGTGTCAGACGAAAATTTTACTCTATTACCAATGATTGGAACCGCTCACTTATTTATGTTTGTGAATTGAAAATGATTCAATGATCGTAATTATAGCAATTTTATTTTATAATTAAGAATATATAAATATTGAAATATTTCATAGTTATTACTTTCATGTCGGTAAGGAATAAAATTAAAATTTTTTCACGATAATTCTTAAACGCTCTATTTTCAAATTTTAAAATTTTTAAAACTAAAAAAAATTGATAAGGAAATTTCGTATTTATGTCTAATCCACAAAATTTTTCGTACAGGGTACCATTAACTGTAAATTCCAACCAAGCATCTTAAAATCATCGTGTTTTTATTTATCAATTTACATTGAATTAAATTATCTTTTTTATTTTTAATCAATCCTTTTTATGCATTTCTTAAAAATTTCATTATTTTATAATTCATTATTTAATTTTTATTGTTCGCAATTAATGTGAATTTTATCTATCAAAAAGACTGATGATAGTATCCAAACAGCTGTTTTCAAAAAACAAAAATAAGTGCAATTCGAGTGAATAAAAATTAATAAAATTAAATAATTTAGTTCGTATATGATTGTAATAACTTGAAGTTATTTTGAATGATTTTACATATGCATTTGAGACAATAAAATCTTCATTAACTGTAAAATAGTAGACAAAAATTTATAATTTTATTTACACAAATCTACCTAATGCTAGTAAGACAAGTGCAATTCATTTGAATTCCATATTTCAGGCATAGTTTCAATATATTTAAACTGTGATTTACATTTTAATCAACAAAATTGTTTCGAAAATTTAATCATCACACATTTTGATCCACTAAATTGCATAAATCAATCTTAAACTTCTGAATTTTTCTCACTATTCACAATGGATCTAGTTAAAATAGAAAAAATGGATGAAAGTAGTTCTCTAGATTCTACAAATTGTGTCTACTTTCAAACAACCAATACTGACTTAAATTCATTGAAAAAAAAGAAAACACTAACGCCCGTCCATCAAGATGGTATTTTTTTTCTTTCTTTTTTTTCATTTACAAATATAATTATTAATTAATTAACTTTATTTTATTTTTGTTGTTCATCCCTGAAGAACTGTGTTTGGTGTGTGGTGATAGAGCATCTGGATTTCATTATAATGCGTAAGTTTTATATTTCACCAATTATTAACGTATTAATTTATTTTTTTATCTTCAAAAAAAACCTAACAGACGGTAAATGTGTTTAGGGTAAATTTGAAATTTTGATTGGTCTAATTTTACTATTTTAGATCTTGTGAAGGGTGCAAAGGATTTTTTCGACGAAGCATTACCAAAAATGCAGTCTATCAGTGTAAATATGATAATAATTGTGAAATCGATATGTATATGAGACGAAAGTGTCAAGAATGTCGTCTCAAGAAGTGTATTATGGTAGGCATGAAGGCTGAATGTGTCGTTGTAAGTCAAATGTATTATATCGTGTCAAAACAAATTAGTTTAATTTTTTACATTTTTAGCCTGAATATCAGTGTGCAATAAAACGTGAAACAAAAAAACAACAAAAAGAAAAAGATAAACCAAATTCAACTACAACTGATGAGTTAAGTAGTAGCAGTAATAGTAGAATGAGTAATGGATCAGGTACTCAGTCAAATGGTCTATCGCCTCATCAAGAAGAAACAATTAAAAATTTAGTATTATTTCAAGAGCGTTACGAATCTCCTACAGAAAGTGAAGTTGCAAATATAACAGTTGAGTAAACAAAAATTCAAGTCCTAATTTTAAACTAATAAATCTATTTATTTTGCTTATTTAGCCATTTCCACTCGGACAAAGTCAAGAAGATGAAATTTCACGTTTCAAGGTAAGCAAAATAAAAAATGATAAAAAACGTTTTTTTTCTAAATGTTTATTTTCTAAAATTAAAGTTTCATTTTTTTTCAGATTATTAAATATGATTATTTATAAGCTCTTTATAATTTTCAGATTTATTTGCTTTTTAAATAAATATTTTCTCGGTCAAATGAAAAATAATTTAAATTCACTCATCAAAATTTAAATACTAAAAATAATTTATTTTTTTCCCATGTTTGTAGCACGTGTGTGACATGACCATTTTAACAGTTCAATTAATTGTCGAATTTTCAAAAAATGTACCAGGTTTCGCAAATTTGCTGAGAGAAGATCAAATTACTTTGTTAAAAGTAAGAATAGTTTCAAAGACTTGTTGATTTTGAAATTTATTTATTTGTTGATCAAATAGGCTTGCAGTTCGGAAGTAATGATGCTTAGATGTTCTCGCAAATATGATATCAAGACAGATTCTATTGTTTATGCAAACAATCAACCGTATACAAGAGAAAATTATAAAAGCGCAAGTGTAGGTGATAATGCTGACCAACTTTTTAATTTTTGCCGAAATATGTGCATTCTCAAAGTTGATAATGCTGAATATGCTTTGCTTACTGTGATTGTCATATTTAGTGGTAAGTTGAAAATCTTTATAATTTTAAAATCTCATTTCTCTAAAATGAATTTTTAAACAATAAATTTCAGAACGACCGAATTTGAACAATCCTAAAAAAGTAGAAGAGATTCAGGATTTTTATATTGATACTTTAAGAGCTTATGTCGATAAGAATCGAGCTCCTGGAAAATGTTATTTTGCCAAGCTACTTTCCATACTCACTGAACTTAGAACGTTGGGTAATATCAACAGTGAAATGTGTGTTAGTCTTAAAATTAAGAATAAAAAACTGCCACCTTTCCTTAACGAATTATGGGATATTTCATCGGAATAGCCATTTTTGACCTTTTAAAGCAGTCATTTAGAATTAAGAATAGATATATTATTTTGGATGGATAATTTTAAAACTTTCAAAATTTCAAAAATACATTCAAAATTGATAAATAACCTTTTGCACAATAAGATTTAGAGTTTTATTCATTAATTTTTAAGCAAAAAAATTTCTATTTTCAACAAAATTTTTCTTACCATATTTAATTCAATCTAGGTTCTTCATAATTTTGAGAGGCCACTAAGTGACATATATTAAGTGACATTTTAGTCATTGTATATTTTAAATCATTTAGCATCTTTTATAAGTGATAATTTGTTCTAGAATCGTTTTATTTATTTTATTTATTTGCGAATTTTAAGTGAAGAAAATTTCTTCGAATATCAAGTAATGTTCAGGGTGGGGTCTAATCTCAATCATGTGATTGACCAATGTTATATAATCAAATATATAATTTTTTTTAATAGAGATACGTAGAAAATAGAGATTGATCTTTTCTATTTTCATGATTTAGATTTTATCAAGAATTATCTCGAGTCCGAGAAAATCATTGCAAAAATAATTTAAAATTTTTAATTTGATATTTTTGACTGAATATTTTTATTATCACTAAATAAAAAACGACTATGTTTCAAGCAGATTATTTTAATCATTTACCTGTACTAAGTTGACACAAGCACCTGTGCATATTTTTTTTTAAATTTATTCAAAATAAAAAAGAATTTATTTCGTTAATTTTTTTTTTTTTTGCTCTTTTCAATGTAAAAAAGTTTCATTACATTTTAATCAAATTTTTGTCTTTTTTTTTCACTTCATAATATTTGAATTTATTATTTAATACTTTCATTCAACATTAAATAAACAAAATCTTTGTCGACTATGGCTTTAAGATGTTTTATTAGTTAACTAGTTTTCATTGTCATATTTAATCTATAATCACAGCTTGCCTTTAATTTTCGAAAAAAATATTGGCTCCTATTTCAAATTTCAATTGATTTTATTAGTTTTTTTCTAAAAAGAGCTTTTCAAAATTTTGAATAAATAACCGTTTCCAACTTTGATTTTGAAAAAAATTTTGAATATTTATTCATTTTTTATTGTTATTCTCAGTTTGATTCGAAAAAATTATTAAAAAAGTTCTCTAAGAGTTCACGAAATATTCAATATTCAAACGTAATTCTATTATTATTACCTGATAAACTCATAGTTTTGAAAATGAATTTTGCTTTTATTTTATCAATCTTAATTTGGTTTCACCTACCTATTGCTTTTTGTGATCTAATGATGTTCAGAAATTTGATAAACATTTTTAGAAATCCAATCGTAAAACCATCAAACAAACAATCAGATCTTTTATCATTGCGACATTCTTCTTTAATATCGAAAGATGACAATAAATTTTCATCAGCCGGTCATTTTTTTAAAAATGGTCTATTTCGAAACAATTTTATTGTTCATTTTCAAGATATGATAAGTAAAAAATCAACTGATAAAATTGAGGAAAATTCAATAGTAAATGATGATGATCAGCAGTATCCGAATGATGATTATGAAAGCGATCAGGAGGATGAAAAAGTTGATTTGGATACAGTAAATAAATTAGCAAATGATTTAACAATAAATCAACCAATTTTTCTACATGATGAATCGACAGATGAAGATGATGATGAATATGACGAAAATGAAGATGAATTTCATGGTGAATTTCATAATAAAAACTTAAAATCACAAAATAATGAAACTCAAAATTTATTTACGAGTCATGTAAATGATACAATAAATAATCAAATCGTTCATCACTTAAATCAATCAAACATAACTTTTAATTCAACTCACAACAATCAAACCGACAAAGTTTCTTCTAGATATTCCGTTAAATCAAGGGAAAATTTAGATTCAGTTTCTCAAATTCCTAAAAAAAATTCGTTGTCAGGTAAATCTATTCTTTTTTCAGATAATTCACTTTCTTTTTAAATTTAATCAATTTGTTTATCTTAAATTATAATAGAAAATATTGAAAAAATACTCGATAAGTATACATTTTTAAATCTTTACCCCGCGCCTACTATCAACGACACTCACAACGACCGTGATTTACATCAGAAAGGAGATAAAATGGTAGTCTTGAAAGCAAATTTTGCTGATTATGTTGGCTATGCTAACACAGAGAAAAGTTTGATTGTTGGCGAAACAATCAAAGAACTTGAAAATTCAACTGATATTAGCTATGGTAATTTTCGAATCCATAAAATTCACACCGAAGATTTATTAAGAAATGAAACAAAAGAAGTCTAAATTCATCTTATATAATAATCAAAATTAATGATGAATCGATTATAAAAATTCTAATTAAATATTTAAATCTACAAATATATTTAGTGAAAAATATATATTATTTATATAATATTAAATTGATTAAAATTTATTAGTTTTCTCTAAAATTAATATCAAAATGTGTGTCTAAACTATGATTTCTTGACTAAACTATTAATTTATTGCTTAATTCCTTTAAATTCGCCGTTATAAATGGTATCTGTTGTATAGTCTTCGGGTAAATCAAGTAATTTTGGAAAATTCTTTATTTCTTCCGCAGAATAATCTTCAATTCGCTTATATACAGGTTGCACCTGTTTTATTTCATCACAAATATTGGCCATTAATTCCTCAGGTACATTTTCATCTATAAATTAAAGAGATATTATTTCATATAGTAAATAAAAATAAGAAAATAAAATTTGCAATAAAATATTAACCTGGAAAAATATGGCATCTAGCCATTAATGTTCGTTTAGTATAATTAAGTTTTGTAGGACTTTTTATTTCTTTATATATCGCTTTATAAAGTAAAATCGTCGGATCTCGTAAATGTAATTCATAGGCTGCTCCCCAGACCTGTCCTTTCGCAAAAAGTGTGTGATGGCAATACATTCTCGTTCTCCATTCTTTTAATGGCATAGAAACATCTTTTTTTTTTTTTTTAATTAGAATTAATTTGGTTTAGAACGAATTTCATAAGATTTGTTGAGAAGGCAAACAAAATATCAAAAATTTATGAGAGGGAATTAGATCATAGAAATTCAAATATACCTTTTGAATTAATTACAATCACGTGATCTCCAATATATTGATCATTTCTTGAATAGATTGGTTTATTTTGGCCAGTTAGTGCAAAAGCAATCGTACGAGCAGAATCAAATACATCTTGTTGTTTGGCATTATAGAGTAACCATTGATGGGTGAATGTAAGCCATTGTTGTGCTCTTTTGATGCTAGACATATTTGCCGAATTAATGAATTATAAATCTTTAAAAAAGTAATTTTAATTTAACATGTGTGAAATTATTATGATTTTGTTGAAATCGAATTTAGTTATAAATAGCAAACTATTTATACGAAAAAAAAAGACTTATTATAAATGATGAAAAGTTCCCTCTTTTGAATGCGTCTCTCTTTTTATATAGTCGAAGTAAATTTGCAATTCGTTAGGCACATTAATGTATTAATTTTTTCTAAGTTAATCATTTATTTTCTTTAATTTCTTGATTTTGAAGCTTAAATTGGAACTTAATTTTTTCATGTGTGTGTCTTTTTTTATGATTTTCTTCGATTAGGTTAGTATTTTAACAGGTAATTGTTTTCTTTTATTTGCAACTCATCTTTTTTATTCCCTTTTTTTGTCCGAAAATTTCAATTTCCGATTACTTAATATCTAACGCTTTTTCGACTGATTTTTCATCAAAAGTATTTTTTGTGCATTTTTTTTTAATAGCTTTTTGCTTTCTTTTAATTTTTAAAATTTTTTTCATTGTGTGTAAAAATATATTTGCTTTATTAAAAAATTGCCTTGAAAAAATTTTAATCAAAATCATATATAGATTATTATAAAAATTTATTTAAGCTTTTCTAAAAAAAAGCATTCAAATTGTTATATATTTCCAACTTTTTCTGGAAACAAAAATAAATATAAAAATGTCAATTTTTAAGTAAATGATAAAAATTTTACTAGAAAATTAGAAATCTACTCATTTCGAGAAATATTTAATTCATTTTAGATTAAACACCTCATTATTGCAGGTGATTTATTTTTATTTTATTAAATTTGTGTTATTTTTATTTTTAATATAATTTAATATCAATTAAACAACCGGTTTTTTAGTAGTATAATGAAAGTTTCCTGAGCAAATATTATCAATAAGTGAATATCAATGATTATTTTATTAAATATTTTAGACAGATTAATTTCTGTGATTCATTTTAATGTGAACAAAAAATGATGCGATGAGTTTTTAACTTAACTTGCATCTAGACTTTTGACTGTCTAAAACATCTTTTTTTTATATTTGATCATTTGAGATGAATTGAGGCGAGGAGGTCGTTGTATTTGGATAAGAACGTGTACATGTATTCTATTTGATCAAACTATACATATCTAAACAGTGGTACTACCGCCGTTTGTACGAGCCAATATTCTCTTTATTTTAGTTTACTTGCTCGCTTTTTTTAATGCTTCTAAAATTCAAAATCGCGAGCCCTATTTTGACCTGTATGGCCTAGCTCTATCCAGTGTTATACAATTTAGTGTATATGTTCTAAGAGTATTTCTTGTTGCAATGTGTATGAGCGTACCCTAATAATATATAGGTATATTCAATACATATATGTTTAAAATTTATATACTAAATTGTATACACTCTTTGACTCATACGTTATGATCTTACATTCTCTATATATAAGAACCGTTCGCCTGATTCCCACATGAACTAAAAGAATAATTATTTTTTTTTTTTTCTATTTTCAGGCCACAAAACTTTCTTCTCATTCTTGAATATGAAAAACAAGTAGCGAAGAAATAGAAAATTTTTTTCGTCCTTTTGTATTTTATGTGTAAAGATAATCTCTTTCTCTCTCGATTACACTTAAATTAGTCATCTCAGTTCTTTATTTAAACTTTATATTTTTTTTACTATACTTGAAAATAAACAAATTTTTAGGTTTGAAATTTCCTTCACACCCATTAAAGACGTACAATTTTTTAATGTTTACCTCCATAACTCAAATTCGCAAACGATAGATTAGATATACTTAGTCATCGTAACTTATCGTTTTACCTGTGAATATTTTCTTTCTGGTGCTTTGATTGTTAATTTTATCCATTTTTTTTTTTTCAATCATCTAGACTCATCATTCTTGTTTCTTGAATGTTAGATTATTTAGTGGTACTTGAAAGAAAGATACCAAAGAATAAATTTAATTTTTATCATTTAAGTCATATTAATATATTATTATTAATATCTTTTGAAAATTATCAGATTGGCTCGTGAATTTTATGGATTTTTGATCATCTAAATCCTCATCAAGTATAATTCGATCAAATCAATAGTCTATTTTTAAAATCATTTCAATATTTATGCGTGTATATATATATATTTTTTTTTGATATATATACTTGAATTTTTATTTACATAACTTTGCCTAAAGTCTCTTAATATCAAATGGTTTTTAAATTTCTATTTGAATTAGTGAAAGTAATCTTTTTTTAATTTTATTTAATTGAATAACATTTGAAATAATTTTTTCTAATATATCTTTCATCAGTTCACGCTATATAGTTGTGAGATTGATCGTGCTCGAAATACCTTTGTATATAGTTAGATGTTACAAGTAAAAGTGCTAAAACAGACTATAAACGAATTGGCGCAATTGAGTAATTCAAGTAATTTAAGCGGTATATAGGTGAAGTATCATATATAAAGACGACATAAACATATATTTTACTACTTATATATGATCATCGAAATTCCCAATCTAATCTTTTTAATTCAACTCGATAAAATATTTGTGGAAAATAACAATTAAGTGGACCTTCTAGTGATTTAGTTTTTATAACATAGTTGATAGATTTCATTATCAAAAATAAATAAACTTAAATGCAACTTTTTAGGTGAATCAATTAAAAACAAAAATGGCAATCAAACGGCGTTTTAAGGGTAATGATGATGATGATTCAATTGTTAACAAGAGAATCACCAATGATTCAAATGATCAAGATGAAAAAACACATTCAAACAATGAAATTCATACGGCGGTTACAAATTTAGTCGATGAACTTGTGAATACAATTTATTGTGAATTGAATGATTCAATTAAATCAACAACTAACGTACAACCTGAATTTAATAATTTAATCCAATCAACAGATGAATCATTTAAATTAAATTATGATTTCACTCTATTGCCCAGTGATGCCTTGTATACTACTAGTTTTAATGAGAGCACATCAAATGTGATCTTAAATTCAGTGGTTAACCAAGCCGCAAATGAACATAATTACGCCAATTTACCAACTATTTCATCAAACACTAATGAAACAAGTATGACGAATAGACCGATCAAAGGTGTTCTTAAATATAATGAATTCAAAAACTCTTCGTCAGCATCATCTTCGAATGAGAAAAATGTTAAATTTAAAGGTGTAACTGTGTTTTATTTTTCTCGTAATCAAGGTGGTTCTACAGTACCCTCACAAGGAGGATCAACATTGGGTATGGAAATGAGTCATTGTGATTCAAAAAATTTCACTTTAGACGCTCATCAAGAGGAAAAACGACAAGTACATCGAGAGGTTCTATTGAGACAAAAACGTTACGAACGAATGTATCAGAATCAACAACAAGGTCGCTTATCAAATCAATCGGATTCAGATGAAGATTCCCTAGAAAATATTAGCGATATTAGCGATTCAGAACTTGAATTTGATTCGTGGTATTTCTTACAGCCAGTACCCGTAAAGCAAAGGCGGGCATTACTTAGAGAATCAGGTGTGAGTAAAATCGATTCAAGTGAAAAAGAAGAGTGTCGAGATATACGTTTATCTAGAGAGTATTGTGGATGCGAATGCAGAATTTATTGTGATCCAGAAACGTGTCAATGTAGTTTGAATGGTATCAAATGTCAAGTCGATCGAGTTGATCATGATCGAATTAATTTTCCATGTGGGTGTTCGAGAGATTCATGTAACAATTTGCAAGGTAGAATCGAATTTAATCCTATTCGCGTTCGAACACATTTTATTCACACAATTATGCGTCTCGAGTTAGAGAAAAAGAATGATAGTCAGGTATGAAAATTTTATTTTTGTTTACTCTATAAATTTCTTAACTGTTTTAAATTTAATTATTTTTTTTAATTTTGAAGCAATTTAACGACGATTCGTTAAATATTTCGCATCACAAACCGAATTCATCATCATCCAATAGCACAAACATTGAAATTATGAATCAAAATGCATTGTTCACACCTTTAAATCCAACAACACAAATTGATCAACAATATGAGCTAAAATTCACATCATCCACAACATCATCGATTCAACCAAATGAGCTCTATCAAGTCGAATCATCAAACAATCATCATAATGAATTAATTAATCTTCAGAGTGAAACTTATGATAGTGCTGACACTGGCTCGTCGTCCTATTCAGAAAATTCAGATGATTTAGATGGTTGTAGTATGATTGTGAATGATATATCAAGTAATTCGACAGCGTCTTCAACTAATAATTTGTCGTTTGGTAACTTATCACCATTTTCACTTATTTCAACGATGCCTGCAACGAATAATGATTTATTTAGTGACTCAAATCCATTAAATTATGATTATCATCTTAATCAAGTGACAACAACAAATAATTTTATGTCAGCTGATCAATCATTTAGATATTATTCATCTTCCTTAAGTAACTTACAAAATGATCAAATGATGATTAATCAACCAGCTACAACGACCGATCATCAACTAATTAATTCTCATTTGAATCAATACTATTATCAAGATTCAGCTCCAATTTACAATAATCTTGCCACAGTCGACTGTTATTCACAAATGACCAATGGAGATTTAACGAGTAAACCAATACTTCTTTCTCAATCGCAACTTAATTATAATGAACAACCAATCGAACAGACTACATTTATCACAACACATTGTCCTGATTTGAATCAATCTGGCGAAATATTTACAAGCACTACCAGTAATTCGATAAATTTTGTTTTAGATTGTGCCTCGCAATCAAGTGTTGTGAATAATAGCGATGATTCGTCGAGTAGTCGTCATTCGTTAAATACTAATCTTGAAGATAATTATTTGACTAGCGGTGAGTCGACACAAACTGATGGAGATAATTTTGGCGAAATAATTAAGAACACAATCGGTGTCGAGAGCGTCACTGCTTGAATGAATTGATTATAAAATAGTAATTTTTAGTATTTTTCGTTTTTTTCTATCTACCTGCTGTATATTTATGCCCTTTTCTCTTTTTTTAATCAAATGTTTTTGTTAAAATTTGCTTATTTATTTTGAATCAAAAGGAGTTTAAAAAATGGTTTAGATTTATTTTGAAGAATTTTACTATCAACTTGCATGCTAAGTCATCTTTTCTGTAAGTCATTTTATGAGACGATAATCTAAACTAAAAAATAATTTAAATTTACCTTATGTAAATTTTAAAATTCATCCCTTTTTGAAATTTAAAATTTTATATTGATTCAAGGAGATTTAAGTTCACTAACCATAAACATAAAAATATTTACGTTAGGTTAGAATTTTTTACGCCCCGCCCTTTCTATTTAACTTATCAATAATTAAGAAAATTCATGATACCCTTCATCATCTCGTTTTGATTTAGAAAAATTTCTTTCATCCGGTGATAATCACCTTTTTGCAAATCATTTAAATTTTCTGTATAAAGTAAGGCCCGTCTTGTACAAAATGCTGTTAGATTACTCAGTCCTTATGTAGATTTTAAATTCTTTTTTTAGTCTAACTTAATAAATAAAATTTAATAAAATTTTGTATCATTTGATTTTTTTCCAACCGAATTTGTAAGTAAATGCACAAGTTTAACAGCACACGTAGAAAATATTTCACATAGTGTTAATAAATCTAAATAAATGACCGAACTAATTTTTACTTTTAAATAATAGATTTTATTCGTGTATAATTTAAATTCATATATGTTTTGAAAAAAAATAAAAAACGAATCGAAATTCTAGAGCAATCAGAGTCATGGATGACTTTTTTAATTCAAGATTTACTTCCTTAAATAATTTTTACTTTCACTTAAGATTATAAATATTTACTGATTTGGTTATAATTTTACCCAACCAAACTTTAAAAAAAATGAAAATAAATTTACTAAATAATAAAAAATTTGATTAATTAAAAAAAATTTGAATTAAAAAATTACAATTATATAGAAAAGAAAAATAAAATTTTGATAAAAACGATCAAAATATTTTGGATATTTAATAAAAAAAGTATGTATTGTTGAAACTTTTTCCAACACATTTTTTTTAAACCATTGATTTAAGTAACTGAAACAAATTCGAAAGAAATTATCTTGATCTGGTATCATATATATTATTATATTTTTAGAAATATGATCAATTTTTTCTGATCAATATATTTTTGTTAGAGATTTAAACTAATTCGAATTTTGGCGCTTTAAAAATTTCAAATTAAAAAAAAAAAAAAGAGTGAGAAACACAAAAATTATGAGTAATTTTAAAATAACAAACAATTTTTTAAACAAACAAAAGGACGATGAAAGAGATTGAAATTCGATTGATTTGTTCTTAAAGTATGTAAATTCGGTGTAATAGAAACTGATCTGACTATCATCATTCTTCGATCACCGGTCCCCATTGATCTCAAATTTGACCAAATTTCGTAAAGTTTTGTAAGTTTTTTTTGAAATATTTGAAGCTTAAATACTCAATCGCTTAATTTGGATTGTCTCTATTAATTTTAAGTATTTGACCTTTGATAAGGTTTTTATAAAGATCCTCTTCATTATTAGTAACGATTTTGTATAAAATTCACAAGAAGATGTGTGTCGTTTTAGTAAAGTAAGTATTTTGCTGGTATTTGTCATTTAAGTTAAGTTCTACACTCATTCTATGTTTACCTAAATCTTCTGAATTTTCAATTTGATAAATATTTTTTCAACTGTCGAGCCAAAGACAAAAATTGTTCTCATCAACTTTTTCGTTTATCTAAACCAGCTTGGATTTTAGATAAAAGTCAAAACCTCAATTTTTAATTTGAATATAATTTATCTATAATTATTAAAGTTTTTTTATCTTCAATAGCTCAAATTTGAAGTAACAAGATAATTTATTTACTAATGATTTTTCATTCTCTAAATCATTCGAAATATTTTCCCTAATTTATTTCATCAATTAAGTATCGAAATAATTTTTTTACTTTTAAGCAAAAAATTTAATTTTTTTTTAATATTGTCACTTTATTTACAATATTCGACAAAAATGAACAAGCGAGCAAAAGAATTTTCCTTTATCCGATAAGTTTATCAATATATATTTTGAAATCAATTATCAACTTTAGAGCGATTTCGATTGTGTATTATGATCAAATTTTGTCAATGTTTTCGAACTTTAAATTCATTGTTAATAATTGTTTATATCTGAATAATTTTTCGATTGAAATTTCAATTAGATATATTTACAATATAAATTCTCATAATTTTTATATTCAAATCGTTCACTTGATTCAAAATAATTTGTTGATAAAATTTTTATCGAGAAAAATTTTAAATTCAAAATTTCAAGTTAAACGAATCAGTGTTTAACTTTTGAATAATATAAAATTTTATGACCACAATTTCTTAAAATTAAAAATAGTATAAAATAATTATCAAAAGACGATTTCGTTCAAAAAATTTAAAAAAAAATAGTTGATAAATTTGACTAAAAAAAAAAATGTGCCTTTTGTATTTTTATTTTATGTTACACTTTCATAAAGTTTGTGTGTTGTTTTGATGCGAATCAAATTACATACAAACACCTGATTTGTTTAATAATCAATAAAAATAGAATAGAGATTGTTATTAATTAATTAATAAGTAATAAAAAAAATATCTGATTTCGAATGAATAATTTACTACTTGAATCCTAGATGAATAAATGGATTTAGTTGATCTAATTTTAAAAGTATGTAAATCATTAATTTTATATTTCGTATTCACGCCATATTTAATTTAGAAATAAATATTTACATTGCTTGTTACAAATTGGTATGACGATTTTTTTAAATAAAGATACACAAATATACATGGCGAAAGAAGCTATCGTATTTATTCATAATGAAACTAACCTGTACGTTTTTGTTGATTTGTGTTATATAGCTTTAAGTATTCGTAGGTGGTACTTATAGCATTACATCAAATGGTAACTATTTACCTAGTATTGAATAAGTTAATGAGAGTAAGAAAAAAATAAAATTCAACTTAAAAAACTAGGTGAAGCTCTAAAACAAGAACAATAATTTACACTATTGATTTGTATATCTGCGTATTTTTTCTAGATATCTATTTAGAGGATATTTTGTAGTGTTTACGATGCTGAACTTCGGCTTGTATGAGCACAAGAGTAAATTTATATAAATAACATATATATTGCATTGGTAAAGTTATGACGAATTATGAGAATGTGTGTACGTATCTTGTGCACACTCGCGAATCACTATAAAATGATGAATTTTATTCGCAAGACAAAGCAAAATTTCTTGATACAAAAAAACATCATACGATGTAATCTTTCTTTTTATTTTGTAAATAAAATTTTTCACAACAAAAAAAAACTTTACAAAATAGATTAAGCATTTATATTTATAACTGATTCATTGTGTTTGTAAAAATCATGATAAAACTTAAATTTATGTTAGAATGAATTGATTATTTCATTACTTTATACTTTTGAATTAACTTCCTGTTTTACTATTTTTTCTCCTAATTAGTATTCGACTTTCAGTATTACACTGTTTTTGTATTTATTCGACTTTCTCTCTCCTTCATTTGTGTTC
>BLXL01002474.1:0-11222 GCA_023170135.1 Acarapis woodi
GTCACTTTACTAATATTAGGGTCTATATGTAAATTTTTTTTTTTCGACAATTTAGGTTGCATTGATTGACTCAATAATAAAATTTAATTTTCAAAAATCGAAATTCTAATGATTTATTAATATAAATTATTAGAAAAAGTGAAATTTGAGCAAACATTCATTAGATTAATCATTATAAATAATTTTCAGCGAATTATTTAATATTGTTAATTAATAATTTAAAATCATCTGTAATTTACCTATGATAAATTTTCATAACAAACTTAAAATTACGGTTTAATTAATTGCTTTTGAGAGCTCCAATTATAATTTATTTACATTATATTTTATTAGATATCAATTGGAATTAGTTTAAAATATAGCAAATCATTTTTATATTAACATTTAAATGTAGTTATATTTAAATGGGCAAAAAATTATTTACAAAGATTAATCACTGTTAATAAAAAAATTTAATTAATTTTTATTTATTTCCAATTGCAGAATAAAGTTTGCCACAGAGACCTTAAATTGGAAAACATTTTGTTAGATGATAAAGGCAATGCCAAGGTAAGTTATTTGAAAATTTAATAAAACAAAACTTTATAAAATAAACTTTAATTGATATGAAATATAAAGAAGCTTTATTTGCTTTTATTCTTCCGGGCATGGTTTTAGACAAAGTGAATTTTTTAAATTATCTTACATGACCAGTCCATAAAAATCATGAATCATCTTTTTTATAATAAATTTTATAGTAAACAATACACGATTATTTCATAATTAATAGTTTTACCATATGACCGGTAGATAATCTAATTTTATTTTATTATTTATTTTTTTTGTTCCCTATTTATCTCAAAGAATGAAATAAGAATATAAATATTTTTTGGTTTCTAATCGAAAATTTCGAAAATAAGAATTAAGAATTTTATAGTTTGAAATATTTTGCTAATCTCGTTTTATATCCAAAAAAAATTTCCATTCATTTTTTCATATTTGTGTAAATGTTTGATTTGCAACTTCTTAATAAAAATTTTTCACTATTATATATTTAAAATTTTCGTGTGGAATTATTAACATTTTTTTGAATTTGAGTTTTTAAACAAAAAATTCAAATAAATTTATGTGAAAAATAAAACGTATTAAATAACTTTTATTTCAGTGATAATTTTAGAGCATTAAACAAATTTAATTTTTATAGAATTATTTAGCTAATTTTGATTCGCTAATTTAATAGAATTTCAAATTGACCGGCAACGCAAATTCTACATTGCTTATAAGGTATTAAAACTCTTTCGAATAAAAATTTTCAGTCAAAATCAAACTATTTTAAGTTGAAAATTTTATTGAATTTTTAGCATGCTTCAGGTTTTTTTCTAATTTTTTTGATAAAAGGTAAATTTTTTATATTATCTTTTAAGAGAGAAAAATTTCACATTCAAAAAAAAAATATTAAGAATTTAAAAAATAATTGAATTTTTGTTGAAATAACAAAATTATTTTTTAAAGTTACATGAAATTCATGAGAGTTGTTTTGAAAAATAATTCATTATTCTTTATTATAATTGAATAATTATCAAATAAAGTTAAAGATGTTAATCATGGTTTCTCTTTGCTGCATATTTCTTTAAATAATTTATTCTGAAAAAGTTATAAATGCTTAAAAATTTATTACAAATTTAAAAAATATTCTTTGAAATACAATTTTCATTTACGGATAACATTTTTGAAATAAAATTTCGATAAATATTTAACAATTCTCTATTTTTTAAATATCAGATTACGATTAAAACCAAATGTATTTACGTAGCTTATTTGATGTGAATTACAAATCGAAATTAAAATTAAGATATCTGATCCCTGTTTATTCAAATGCATATTTTGAAAATCAAGGTGATTTATTATAAAAATTTACTATTATTTGAAAATTCAAGAAAAAAAATAATATAAGTACAGAATAGATTTTAAGCTCTCTTTTTCCTCTAAAATGATCAAAAGTCCTAAATTTTAACGAGTGATTTATTAACATTGTATATCTTTGATGAACTTGAAAATAATAATTTTGACATAAAGATAAAAGGAAAATTTTGTAGATTCGATAATTGTAAAAAAAATTTTTTTTTATTTCTTATAATTTTCAGAACCGAATAAATGACTTACTCCGATAAATTTATACTTAATTATATCTTTTTAAGAGAATGTATTCTTATTATTGATTTAATAAATAGCACTTCGAATTTACTAATTCTTATTCACCTTTTTTTGATTGTATTTTGATCTAAAAAAATTCAAAATTTGGTTAATTGCAAATTTATGATTAAAAAATGCATGTAAATTACTTTTCAAATATAAATTAGACACAATTTTATAAATAATAAAATATAGTAAGCGTTAATGTCAATTCATTAAATTACTTTCTAATTAAAAAAGAAAATCACTTGTAAAACCACGCTCCTATCAAAATAATTTATCATTCTATACTTATAGATGATAATTTCAAATTGTAAATCTGAAAGCAAAATTCAAATGACACCATTAGAAGCTTTATTAACAATTTCATTTTTTGTTTCGCAAACGGATTCTGTTTAATCTATTTTAGATATTAGACAGCAAGCGATGCGCTTCGTCTGATTATAATTATAAGCCTTTTAATAATTTTATTCTAAGAAAATAGTAATTCGTGCCAAAGTACAATATATTTTGTAAAATGTACACATTTGTAGTAGCGATTCTGCAAACACCTTGAGAATTATATACATACTTATTCAACTCTATACATTGTGTCTATATCTGTAAATTCTAGAAAGATGTTAAAATATTGAGTTTTTTTTCAAATCATTGGATATAATTACAGTAATATACTTTGCACTTTATTCAGATCATTTAAAACTGCCATTTTTTATTGGTTCGATACGTAATTTTTCTTTTTATTTGGTAAAAAAAATAGGCACTACACTCAAGAATAAAATTTTTTTTATTTAGAAATTTGCATTTAACAAAAAAAATTAATTAAATTAATTTTGTATTCAAAAAAAATTTAGTCATTTTTATTTTGAGTAAGAAATTAAAAAAGAAATCTACCTAGAAATTTTATGCAAATGATAAATTTTTTCGTAAATTTTAATGCTCAAACTTTAAACATAAGATTTTTCTGACAGAAAAGAAAACGGACTTTTTATTTATGACTTTTCAAATAAATTTGGTTTCGAGAAATGATAAAAAGTTAAAAAAAAAAAGATTTTTATTAAAATCATTTAAAATAATTGTCAAATTGAATTGATAATTACCAATATTTTATTAAAATAAATGATGAAAACTAATTGATGCGATTTGTGATATGTTTAGATTTAGATTTAGCACGGATCATTAGAAAATTTGTAGGCCGAGCATTTCTAGATTGTAAAAATAGGTGAACGTGGGTTTGAAATAAACACAAAAATTTATTTAATATTCAAAAGACGATAAAAAAACATATTAAAATTTTTAACGCTAAAAATCATTCAGCATGATTGATCAAATCAAAAAAAAAAACTTATTCTTTTTAATACTATCTTGATTTTTGCCTGAAATTATATAAATTGACGTACTCTAATGAGATTGTATTAAGCCTTTAATAATATTAGAATTTAAAAGAATAAGAAATTTTCTGATGGAAATAGTAATATTCGAATTTGATGAAACATGGGAGAGAAAGTGGTATAGCTATTTTTCAACTCTAACCACATTGTCGTATTCTAATTTTTTTTTCATTATTGGTACCTTGCAAAATGACTATAAAGTAATTTTAGCAAAAACAGGAAATATATGTATAGATTTATTTTCAAAAAATTTTAATTTTAAATCGTTTTTTTTTTAGATTTTTCCAAGAATATATAAAATTTATAAGACTTTAGTTTTAGGATAATTGATAAATAAAAAATATTTAAATGTAAAAATTCATTTGTTTTAGAAAAAAAACTAGTTTACCAAAGAAAAAATTATTGAGCCGTGAATCACACACCGCTAAAATTATTTGAAATATTTGTAAATTTGCAGAAGAATTTATTCTAACCCGAAATAATGATTCACAACCAATCTATATGCTAATCTTTTTTTTCATCCTATATGCACATACTGAATAACAATGATTTTTTTTGTAAAAAACACACCAATTTGACATCAAATCTTAGTGATTTTGGCATCTTTCTCCTTTTAACTATAATATGTTCATATTGAAAATTTCATTAAAGTTTAGAAATTTTTTAAAAGTAAATAATTACAGAAGAAAAAATCACAATTAAATCTTAAGTCAGATTCTCATCATTCCCAGTTGCAGTTTAAAATTTTTTTTTCGAAAATATCAGACAAAATAATTAGTTAAAAATAATTAAGTTAATTGAATAATCAACAAGATTACCTCTAAAAAAATTGCAAAAAAATTTATTTATCGCAAAAAATTCAAATCATGATCGAGCTGAGATATATGAATTTTGTATAATTAAATATTCATTTTGTAAATATATAATATTTTTGATTTTTAGAGAAAAAAATTCTAACAAAAACTTCATGATCATTAAAATTTATTTATCGAAACTGATTTATTAATAATTTTAATATTTTATATCCTAAAGTATAAAAAAAAATTAAATAGTCAAACGTAATGAATTCACGAATAATAAATTGAAATTAAAATTTTTAGTTATTAGGTAATTTTTTGAATTGTTATTATAAATTATCAAAAATTGGTAATAGGTCGTCATGAAAAATATTTTATATAATGTGCGATCAATTTAATCATTACTAATAAACCATCCATTCAAGTGAAAAAAAATTCAAAATTTAAAATTAGTTTTCGAAATACATTAATCTAATCACTCGTAATATCATTCATTATATTTTATATTTCTTTTACAAAAAAAATTAAATCGAATTTATCAGAATGAAATTTTAGATACAAAATTAATTTAATTAGTAATCTCATTATCTTTTTATTAATCGATCTGAAAATTCAAGATAAAAATATATAAAAAAATAAATATATCTAAATCTATAGTGACGATTTTTATAATTATTATTGCAAAATATAGATGCAGTTTCTTTCTGCATGTAAATAGTCAATTTTTTGTAAAGCATTTCTCTAAAATGATGTGTACAGATTTGAATTTGAATTAAATGTAATTGGTAAGAAATTTAATTATTTGTTGGAATCACTTAATTTACTGTTGAATTTTAATCACACATTCGAGAAATTGTTTAAATTTAATAGATCAGTATTGATTTAAAAAAAAAAAATTTTTTGAATTATTTAATGCTTAACACAAAAGTTTAGGCGGATGATTTCTACTTGTCAAGACTTTATAAGTCCGAAAAGGCCTAAAATTATCTAATAGCTTTAATTTATTTTTTTTTTTTGAATATTAAATTTGATCCTCGATTTCTTTGTTGTGCCATTTCTTGAATTAAACTATCGATCTGCAATCATTTTCTTTTTTTGAATAATTGTTGATTGAATTCGATTTGCAGAAAAAAAAATGTTCGTAGTTACAAATATAAAATCTGTTTGAATCAAGGCAATAAATTTTTAAAAATTTTGCAATTTTCAACAAAAATACCCAAACATTACAAAACACATTATAGATACTGAAAAATGTTTGAATGTAAAATAGTGTCAAAATCATTAGTGAAATTTCTTATAAAATTTCATTAATGAAACCTAGAGAATCACATTTGAAGGTGTAATTGATGAATCATAAACATTTGAACTAACATTTAATTATTCATGATACTTAAAATATAATATTTGCAATCAATAATTTTTTCTGTTATGATAAAATACTATTTGTGAAAAAATAATAAAAATACGTGTTTTCTACTTCAATACTATCGTATAGATCGGCGATTTCGGTTTAAGTAATGTTTTCGATTTACGCAATACATTAAATACCTTCTGCGGTTCAGCTTTGTACGCTAGTCCAGAAATAGTAAGTGTAAATAAATAATTTCAAAATTCTTAATTGATCTAATAAGTCACTTTTGATTTCTTGATTTTTATTTATATCAAAACATTTCAATTATCGAATTTTTGTGGGTCAATCATAATTTATGGTAATTAATTGATAAATAATATTGTGTTTCTTAAATTTAGGTAAAAGGTACACCTTATTTCGGGCCAGAAGGTAACTAAAAAAATATATTTTCAAAATAAAATAAAAAATAAATAAAAAAAACTAAAAAATAAATTTTTCTTTAGTGGATTGCTGGTCACTTGGTGTTCTTCTTTACACATTAGTATATGGTGCTATGCCATTTGACGACGGGAGTAACTATAAAAGTTTAGTCAAACTGATTTCAGAAGCCAAGTATGTAGAAAATATACTGCTTTAGAATTGAAATACTTATAGCTTATTTCATCTTTTTTTGTTTCAATTTAGGTATTTCGAACCTAAATAAAAGTCAGGTGAGTCAATTGAAAAAATTCAATGCAAAATCTGATAATTTTTTGTTGCTAAAAGATTGATGAGTTGAAATACTATACAAATTTAAATTTTATTTTTTTAGATTTTATTACCATTTAAGCTAAAAATTTTAAATTAAATTTTAATAGTCAACTGATTGAATTAGATTCTTAATTCAATTCTTAATCTTAATTGTTTTTTAAAGAGTTTTAATAATTAAACTGAAGCACCGTCATTTTATGAAAGAAAATTCGGATTGTAATACTTAAATTAAAATAATTGATTTGTTGTTTTAACAAATATGGTGTTGAAAGGTTTAAATAATTAAAAAAAACAAATTACAATTTATTCAATAACAATTTTCTCAAAAAATAAATAGAATTTAAATTTTGAATTAATGAAGTAGAAAAATACAATTTAAAATATTAAAAAATTATTCATACTTTTAACGCATGAAAAATTTTTAGATCAATTTTTAACCTAAATTTAGTTTAGTCAAATTTATTTATCAAAAAAGAATAATTTAGAAACTTTAAAATTAATTCAATTAGCATTATTCAAGATTTTCGCAAAAATACTGTTTTACTTCTTTGTTAAGACGGAAATATTTTGGAAATATTAACTAATTAAGTTTCATTCAAAGTCACCTATAGAAAACAAGCACATAAAAATAAAATTCTTTTTTTAATATACTTTTCATCACTTTTTTATAGAGGCATCTAGTCTAATAAGAAAATTACTCTGCGTTCAGCCAAATAAGCGAGCAACTATAATTGATATATGTACTGATGCATGGGTAAACAAAGATTGCGAAAGGTGCCTTTTGCAAGTAGCTGAAGATTTAGCCAATTTGACTCCAGTTAAAATAGAAATACTTTTAGCTTTGGCACCAATTCCACAAAAAACAGAGGATCAAACATTAACCGAAAATGAAAATAAGCACGTTGTCGAAGAGCCCAAAGTAAGCATTATCGAGCCGAATGATCAATCAGTCAAACGTCGAAAAAGCACGAAAAAATCTGTCGATGTTAAACGGTCAAGAGATAAAGATAAAGAGTCATTGAAAGGAAAAGTACCCAAACCTAAAGATGATAACAATAATTTAGAGATTGAAAAAGTTAAAATTAAATCTAGTCAACAAAGTAAAAATTCATTAAATCAAGATTCAGACTATGTGAGCGAGGAACCAATTAGTTTAAGTAAAAAGTCAGATACAGACAAAGGGTCTCGTTCCACAATAAATCAATCGATTGGAGATTTGAATGATAAGTCGGTAACCGCTAAAAATAACCTCGTTGATATGCCAAAAGTGTCGGTTAAGAATGCACCACAAAAACGATTAGATAATACGAATGCAACAGAAATAGATGATAATGAAAAATCAAAAGAACAACAAAAGGAGCACACTAAAAAACTAGAAGAGATGACAAATCCACCTGGCAGTTTGTTACGCAAATCAAGTACAAAAGGGAAATCAACAAGCGTTAGAGGATCACCAACTATTTTGTCGGTAACTAATAAGGAAAATATAAAAGATGTGAGTCTTAAAGATATTAATGAAATCGTAGAAACAACTAATGATACAAAGGGTAGTGTTGTAATAGATAAAAAAGATGTTGCAAGTTTATGTGAAAAAAATTCGATTATTCAGCAATCGATTAATTCAAGAAAGTCAGAAGATGATCAAAGTAAAGAATCAAATAATGGAACAACTAAGACCCAAAGTAAAATAGGCGATGCTAAGCGCATTTTCGAAAAACCAAGACGAAAAGAAAGTATTGAACGAGAAAAACAAGAGCGCATTATTTTATTGAATAAAGTTTCAGATGTAAAAAGCAAATTTGAGAGAAGGGCAAGTGTAAGTGCTTCTAATACTCAACCTTGGATGTTGAAAACGGGTGGTGAACGAAAGAAATCTATAATAGATAATAATGAACAATGCAATAAATTTTCAAATGTTCAAAATCAAACCAATGAACAAACAATAAAGGATAATTTGCCAAAGCTAAATTCAACCACATCGAATCAAGGCACTGCAATAACTACTATCTCTTCCTCAAGCAATTCAATAGCAAAGAATGAAACAATGAAACCGGTACCAACAAAATCTGTTAATGCAATTAAACTAAAATCAGTGGACAGACAGGTTAGTATATCATCATCAATAAATAATCCACCGACAGGAAATGACAGATCAAACTTGAAAATGAGGAGACATACGGTAAAAGCGAAAACGAGCAGTACAACAGCAGTACCAACAATTTCAGAATTGAAACGTGACGAACTATATGCGATAAAAGAAAAGCCAACAGCAGAAACAATAAAAGAAAATGAAATTATCAATCAAAGTACTTCCACAAATCAAATAAAACATCTTTCACCAACGACTAAGGCATCATCCCTAATCATTGAACCCTCGTTAACCAAATCGACACCATCATCAAACCAACAAGCGATTAAATCACCTACAAATGTAGAAAATGAAATCAAACAGCAAGAAACACTAACCACTCAACAAATCGCTTCAATTAATATGATCAATGATCCAAAGCTTAAGATACCCAACACAACAGCTAGCCAACCACTATCATCATCATCTAAATTATTCAATGACTCGGGCAATGTATTGAATTGCAATCAATTTACATCGTTTATCGTTCAAAGTCCATCAATCAAATCGGCAGATAGTCAAGATTCACTCAACGGTAGCACAATGAATTCTACAACAAGTCTAAACAAACTTGCACCAATAGCAAGAAGCTACAAAAAAATTTCATTCACAAAAGACGGGGCTACAATTACTGAGACAGGTAAAATAATAAGTGAAGAAACCCCATCAGGTACTAAAATAACCAAAAAAATAATTACTAAAAAATCGACACCAAACTTATTTGATAGTTTTTCTACACGCAATCATCCATTTGACATCGAGAATGAGGATCATACAGCATTTAATGATTCTCATCTCAATCGAATGAGATCTAAAACAAATAATTTGATGAGTGCAGGTTCTAATAGTTCTAATTTAAGTTCT
This sequence comes from Acarapis woodi, assembly GCA_023170135.1. Classification (NCBI taxonomy): domain Eukaryota; kingdom Metazoa; phylum Arthropoda; class Arachnida; order Trombidiformes; family Tarsonemidae; genus Acarapis; species Acarapis woodi. The sequence continues at coordinate 9,451 of BLXL01002474.1, forward strand.
AATATTAGTTCGTCAAACATCCGAAAATCGGACAGTACAAGTTCTTCAGGCTCAATAGACATATTTGATGATATATTCGACACTTGGGTAGGAGATCCAATGTTTAATAATATATCGAGTAAATTTAAATCCATGTTTCAACAACCAAGTTCCTCTTCTCTGTTTGGCAATAGTAATTTTGGACGCAATAAAGCCAATTTTCCGTCATTTTTGAATCGAACTAAGCCATCATTAGTAAAAAATCCACGAGCTGAAAGTTGTGAACGAAGATCAAATGATGAAAGTTTAGTAAATAATATGAGTCAAGGTGGTATGATATTCAGGCGACCAGGTTATTTAACTGAAGGTGAATCAGATACAGACAACGAAGAAATGAATGGGCAAAATGGCTTATGGAGATATTTGAATCCAAATATAGCATCACGGTTCTTTAATAAGCACTCATCTATGATGAATGGAATAGATTTCTTTGATACAGATAGTAGCTCAAATAATCGTAGTAGAAATCGCATTAAATTTGATTCGAGACCACCAACATTTTTGTCAAACAGATTCAAGTCAGCATCGCGCGATCTGCTTACAGATCAAAATGATACTGTTTTCAAAACAACTTTCACAATCAATCCAAATGGATCTACTAAAATAATAACATCAACTAATCGTAATAATAGTTGTACGAATCTGGCAGGACCTAAAAACATGTCGCAAATATACTCAAAAAACATGACTAATTCAATACCTGTTAATCGATTAGCTGAACGAATAAATTCAGAACAATTAATTGACTATTCAAATAATGGTAATCAGGAAACTTTTGAATTCGAACCAGAGATTAAATCAGAATTTAGAGAAAATTTGCCATCAACAATCGGCAATATAAGGACACAGCATTCATACATAAAAAATCCACAGATAAATGCTGAATTAAATGCACCACGATCATTTAATAGGTCGATGAGTGCAAAAATAGAAAATAGTCACAATTCAAAAAATACAGAAAATTTAAAAGGGCCGAATATGAAAGTACATGAAATACCGATTAAAAAAGAATTATCGAACGATTATCATAAAGAACATTACATACCTATAATGAGACAATCAAGTGAACAACAAGAAAACAATAGTCTATTAGACCAATTGAAAACTCATGGCTATCGATCGTTGGTCAATCAACGAAATTTCAAATCAAGTAATAATTTTGGTGCATCAACTCAAATCAATCCAACGTCATCAGGCAACGAGCAGGCAAGTGGTGTAAATAAAAATAAACGAGGTAAGCACTTAGCTAATTTTAAACAAGTAAATAAATCCTTAATGCATGTAATTTTAAATTACAATCGATTACACCAAAATCTTGTTACTACTACACAAGAAATTTACCCAATACATGAATATAGTTGTTCACTAATTCACAGTTTGAATCATTCTAATAAAGAATATAAAACCAAAGCTAATCATTTTCTTTCAGACTATCAGAGTTCGAAAAATCCATTGCATTCCAGATTTAACCAAAAACTAACTAATAAGGATAAACAGTTTGATTATAAAGGTTTGATGAATGTTGCACGTGAAATGAATGGTTTTAGAGAAAAAAATAATGATCCACTAACCGAAAAGTGTTTATCATTGTCTTGCAAAAGTTTAGATCGTTTGAAAAGTATTGATTTGATAAAACCATCTTTGATAGAACACACTTCCTTAAACACTAAAACTTATCATAATGATCTACATAAAAAAGTGATGAATCATCAAAATAACGATGGCAATAAAGA
>BLXL01002475.1:0-11396 GCA_023170135.1 Acarapis woodi
CTTGATTACTAATCTGAATAATAATAATTTAAAAAAACAAAATGTTTTGAATAATGATCATCTATTTAAAGATTATTCGTATTTATTATTTGACTATTCATAGGAGAAAAGAGAATAAATGCGTCAGAAATTATAACTTAATTAACACAAATTTCAATAAATCAAAGTCACTTTTTCAGAACGAAAGATGATGCTTGACCATTCGTTTTGAATTTCTAAATTAGTTCACCTTGTCTGAATGAATCTGCAACATATTTGCTATTCAAACAATTTTGTTTTAATAATTTTCATTTCACTATTGCTTCAATTATATAATCTGCATATCAAATGCTTCTTATTGTTCAAATGGTAGCAATAGTAAATAAATTAGAATAAATTCTTCACAAAATTTACGAATTTATTATTTTTATTATTCAGGTTTGTTAAAAATGACTAAACACAATTGAAAGATGATTATTTTGTTCGACAATAATGAAATAAAGAGCATTATAGTAGTGCTGAAAAATAACAATTATTTATCTTTTTTAAATATATCTTAAATTTTTACACTTTAAAATTTCGAAGATGGGGAAAGAAGACAATGAAAAAATAACCTTCATGAAAAAATTTTTTATTCGAATAGTTAAATTCAACAAAATATTACATTCATTTATGACTCACCATAATGATGATATCCTGTATCACCATAGGCTTTATTATATTTTGCATATGAATCACGTTCATCACCATATTTTTTATAACCCGAATTATATTCGGAAGGTGTTGGAGAATAATGATAAGATGGCGAATAAAAACTTGCATCTGAAATCAAATCTTTATTCTTTTTATTATTTTTACTTAAACAATAAACTTCTCCCAAGCCCAAAATCACAATGATCAGGACAAAAAATTTGAAGAATTTAAAAATCATGTTTCATTTACAACAGATTGATAGTTATTTTTGATGAAAACACTAATTTTTTCTTCTTATTGATAAAATTAATAAATTCTCTTTTTTCAAATTAAATATGATCTAGATAAATTGAAAACACGTTTGATCAAAAAGTAATCCTTTATATGTTGAAATAATCCATTCAATCACTTAGCAAAAATATTGAATATTATAAAAAAAATATAAAATATTAAAAAAAGAAATCAAATCTTTTCTTAATTCGCTTGATGACTAGCCATTAAAATCTTTGAGCAGATTATTTATATAAAGGCAACCAATGTGATGATTTAGATATAAATTATGGAGCAAGAAAAAGAAAATTTAGTTTGATTTAATATTTAGTTTTAGGGTAGATTCGAGTAGCGTTAATTGATCAAAGTGGTCGTAGCGAGAGTAATGGGCTTAAAATTTGAATTTTATGATGAAAAATACAGTGAAATAGTTTCACTATTGTTGTCTTTGATGGTCATTATTAATTTTTCATATATAATAAAATTACATTAAAGTGCAAGGGATCAAAAGAACATTTAAGATTCATAAAATGCATAACTATTAGTTTAAAATATTGTTTTCAAATTTGATCCACCCTTACAATAAAGTTTTTTTTTCTCAACAAATAGAGGTTGCTTATTTGCTATGCTCATAAATAGGCAAAATTGAACTACTATTGCTTGTTGAAATTTGTCAATTTTTTTATGCCCTGAAATTGCATATGCATTATAATAAGATACATTCGTCTGGTATATGTCATCTAGTATTACACACCTTATTTTTTCTGACCTTTTCCTATCTCATATTCGGAAATTCTACAATATTGAATTAAGTCTTTAAAGACGATAGTTTTGATAGATAGTGACTTTAATTTTTAAGCCTTTTTTTCAGTATCATAATTAACTAAAGGATAATTTTTAAATTTTTAATTGATTATCATTAGATTTTCACTTCAAGACTATTCAAAGATTTAAATGAAAGAATGATAATTTATTCATTTCAAATTCGACATTCATTTTCATAATTTTTAATACTAAAAATTCTAAAGAACTACAAATCGAATATGCTACATAGTTTTTTAAAGTAAGTGAGAAAGATGTCGCAAATTTTTGAGCTGATTAACACATCTTTCGATATTTTTTTTCCTTAATTAAGAATGTGAAAATTTGTGATTTAAACTCTTGAATTATACTAACATTTGCGAAAGTTCAAAAAAACGTGCATTGTTTTTTTTTTGTATTTTTCAGATTAATGAATTATAATAAAAAATTATTTTAGTTATCAAAAGTGTAAATTAGAAATGAAAAAAAATTTTAAACAATTAAAATTTGGATAATTATTTATTCACTGAAAATTGACCAATGATCATTGACTACTCTAATTACTTTGAATTTTTCTCGATTCTCAACATTGCAATTGTCTTATATGAAATTCTGTTTGACACAACTAACTTGATGGATTCAAAATAATATGCAATATTATTGTCATTTTTTATTAGTGTTCTAAAATAAATTAGCACTGAACGTGATGAGTATAATTTATTTTCATTATTCGTTTAATAGACTTAACTAATAGATCAGTTTTAATAAATTATTCGGTAAGAAATCATATTTTTTTTTTTTTTAAAAAACAATTCTTATCGGATATATATTTTATCATTTTTAGCTATAAAGCTTTTTGAGAACCCAATAAATCTGATTTTTTGGTAAGTTTTTAAAATTTATTTTAAAGCTTTGCAAAATATTCAACGAAAGTGACAAACAAAATTAAAGAAAAGAAATGAAAATTATATAAAATCTAGATGTATCGTTTTTGTTTGCTAAAAAATTAGCACAAAAAAAAATTCTCAAGTTTAACACATTAATAGCCCATTAGTGAGAAACTAACTGATGGTTAAACAAAAATAAGGAAAATTTACCTCAAGCCAACTAAGCATTAAACTAATGTTGATTGAATAAGATAAAAGTTTTTGGAATAATTGTATTTTGACAGACTTTAGACCTCGTTGATTTTCTAATAATTTATTAATGAAAAAGAACAGTTTTCAAATTTTATTTGGTAAATAGGATTTTTATTTCGAGCACCTTTATTTATTGATTGGCACTTAATTAGAATATATAAATATATATGTGTTTATTAAAACTTAATTTGAAAGTAAGTATGGAAAATATTTTAAAAAATCTATTTAAATGTGAAATTTAAATAAAAACCGTGAATCGAATAAATCTTGTACAAGCACAAAAATCATATTCCTCGCACATAGCCTGTGATGATAAAAAATAGATAAAAAGTATAAAAAATTGATGCTAAATTTTTAATATCAAAATTTATATTTCAATATTCTATTTTGACAAGGTTTGAATTTGTGAGTAAACTTTTTGTCAAATATTTTAAGAATTCGACTAAAACTTATTGAGTTTTTTTTTTTTTTAAATATCAAATTATTTATAATAATTCGAATCTATCTAAAGTTAAATGAATAGATATCATGAGAAGTTCAAGAAATAAAAATTTTAGTTTTTTCACTATCATAAAAAATTAAAAAAAAAATTTATAAAATTTGTATGCTCAAAAGTAAAAAAATTTACTAAAAAAATCGCTCAAAACTTTATATAGAGTGAACTGTGAATTGCAAGCAATTCATTTTGCGCAGTAATTTGGAGGTTGAAACTATTTTTCGATAATCTTTACTGAAAAATTAAAATTATCACTTTTTAATTTTTTTTTAAGTTTTCAAATGAATTATTTTAAAACAAAATTGAAATTGTGACTTAAAAATATTTAAAAATTAATTTTTTACACAATAAAAAATAATTATTTTAAACTACCCATCGATTCTTTTAAATGAATTGGATTTTATATTTCTCGCATTACCTAAGTAGATTTTAATTTTATTTGTTTAGTGCAATAAAATTAATCTTATTTTTGCATTAATTCAATGATAGAAATTTTAGATTAAAAAATTTTTGGTCATTAATTAATAAATAAAAAATCTATAGATTTTTATTAAGAAGATAAAAAATGAAGAAAGAAAAACACAATTTCAAACAAATAAATATATAAAAAAATTTCAGTGAATCTTTTGAACTATCAAAACTAGTTCAAAAATAAAATCTAGGTCTTAAAGAATGAATCGATAGAATTAATAAAAAAAAAATTAAATCTAAACTAACTGATAGAAAAAAAAATTCTTTCATAAGGTTTTGAAAAGGGTAATTTAGTCTTCATTTTATTTTGTCAGATTGTATATATTTCATTTGTAAGTCCATGGCGATAAGTAAAAAAATTAAACATAAAGACATTTGATTTAGATTATATTCACATGAGTGACTCAATTTAACCAATAAGTCCACCGCCACCAACCTAATTTAAACAAAAATTTGAATGATTAGGCTGAATTTAATTTTCGTTTGCTTATTTATACAAACTTACTTTTCCGGCTTTAGCACCAGCAGCCCCAGCGGCTCCTCCAGCTTTTTTACCAAATGCAGCTCCTAATTAATAAATACATTCGTTTTATTTATTATTTAAAAAAAGCTACGAAAATCTGCAACTCACCTGCAGCACCAGCTTTGAATCCTTAGAACGTGAAAAGAAATTAATTTTTTTTATTCATTTTTTTTTATCATTATTATACATACCTGCTTTACCGGCCTATGAAAATGTTATTTAAAATCAATTTTATTTTTCTCAACTGAATAACTTGATATTAAATTAATTAAAAATTTGAGACGATACTCACTTTTCCGGCGGCGAATCCGGCCTATATAGACAAAAAAAAAAAAAAAATTATTAATTGAATTGATTCCAAAAAATAAAGAAAAAATATAATCTGCACTTACTTTGCCACCCTTTTTGCCGCCTTTGGCACCGGCTGCACCACCTGCAGCAGCAAAGCCTGCTTTGCCTCCTTTAGCACCTGTTATTTGAAAAAAATTTAAATCATCGATAAAATATATAATTTTAATATCAAAGCAACTTACCTGCGGCACCTCCAGCAGCAGCAAATCCACCAGCTTTTCCAAATTTAAAGCCTTTGGCTGCTCCGAATGTAGCTACTTTGCCGAATGATTTTGCAAAACCAGCACCTCCTTTCTTAGCGAATGCGCCTTTCTATGTGAATAAATAGGCAAAAAGGTAATGATTACATATGAAATAAATTTTTTTCCTTACTTTGAAACCCTTTGCAAATTTAGCACCGCCGGCAGCACCTTTTTTTACACCGGCTCCTTTTTTGCCAGCGGCAAAAGCAGCAGCACCGCCTAAAAATTACAAAGAATATTTTTAGTTTTTTAAAATTTCAACATGATTATTTTAAGTGAATAAGTTACCTGCTGCCCCTTTTTTAATACCAGCTTTCCCAGCTTTGAATCCAGCCTTTCCAGCTTTTTTTTTTTATTTAAAATAAATTTAAAATTAATGAATTTTTTTGTCCAAAAAAATGTCTTAATCTTTTTCGATCAAAATTTACCTTTGGCCCCTTTTCCACCAGCAACAACACCGCCAGCTTTTCCTGCCTTAAAAGCAGCACCGCCGGCCGCAGCAGCACCTGAAAAAATTGAAATAAATTATAGTCTATAATTGAAAACACTTATTTTCTGATAATGAAGAGATAATTTATCATCACTTTAAGTAATGATACCTTTAACACCTGATGCTGCAGCAACTAGATCCTCTTCTTCATCTTGAGCGTAAGTTACATACGCGATTGATATGGTCAAAAACAAAACAAATAGCTAGATTGTGTAAATTAAAAAAAAAAATTTTATTATCCATATTGTGTTCTAATAGAGTACGCTTTTTTGATCATTATTACAAACACAAATTATTTCAAAATCTGAAAAGAACGTACCAATTTAGAATTCATATTTACTCAAAAAAAAATATTAACAAATTCGATACAAAAAAAAAATACTTTCTTATACTTTGAGGTCTGAAATTTGAAAGCGAAAAGTACAAATCGAAAATGACAATTGAAATGTAAGTCACATAATGTATTTATATAAAGAAAAAAAATTTTTTGAGGAAATCGTTTTTGATTTCAGACAATGAATTCATGACAAATTCTCAGTAATGAGAAAGCGAAAAGAAAAATCAAGGTCTATAATAATTATGCGAAATATATTATAATTAAATAAAAGTAACGTGGTGTAAAAATACTAGAAACGAATGATTCATTAAAATTAAGGAAAGGAGTTATTAATATGAAATATACTAATATAATATATAAAAAAAAACCCAAAATCTTGTATCGAAATCTCCTGAATTTCGATAAATATATATCGACAAATTAAAATTAGCGTTACATCCGGCCTTCACAATTTTTCAGGCATTAAGTTTATTTTTTTGGTATTTAAATATTTAAACTAAACTCTTTTGTACAAATAATGTATTCGAACTAATTTAAAAGGAAAAAAAATTTAATTTTGCAACCTCCACTTGTCCATAATGCAATAGATAATTCGGAAAAAAAATACTCGATAGTATTCAAATGGAAAAAAAACTAAGATTCAATATCTTATTTCAGAATAATATACAGAGATTTTTTTATTGTTATCATTTTTTTTTGAGCGAGGAATTCAAAAATCAAACATTTTTAATGCTTGTTGCGACTAATATAAAAATAAAAAAAAAAATGGAGCCGAATGCAACAGAAAGGTCTTTAAACAAGGAGTCTATGATTATAGTTAGTAATTTATAAAGAAAGCTTTTAATTTTGATCGAATTTTATTGTTCTAAAATTTTTCAAATTTGTTTAATCTCTATTAAAACAATCTGTAAAATTTAATCAAATATTTATTAACATCGAAATTTTTAAAAAAGAAAAATTTATCTTGATAACAAAATATTTTATATGTTTCTTTACTTAATTCGGTCCGTTTGAATTTAAAGTATTAAACATATAGTCAAATTTTTTTTTCATCGAGAAGGCAAAAACTATTTTATAATATCCTTTGTGCCTTTTTTATATTATTAGATAATCAGATCATCTAATAATCATCATCATTTGAATTGAACATGCGATAAGTTTGAGTGTTTCGAGAAGATTTGTTTTGAAAGTATTTCATAAAAAGAAATAATTCTGAGATATATATGCTATTCCGTTAAATGGCTAAATAAATTATTTCAAAATGTTGGATAAATCAAATTTATTGATGTTTTTTTAATAGTTTGTTCAAAAAATATAATAAAAAATATAATTTAATCATTTAGAAATAATTATTTTTGCATAATGTTTATACACTTGTTTACATCTACTATAAAATATTTTTTTAAAATCAAAGGAAGCTATCTCTATTATTAAACTTTAAATGATTTTTTTGAGATAATGTTTTTATTTAAAAAATATTTAAAAAAAAGAAATAATTTTTCCTTTGAAGCCAATAAATCTAAAAGAAATATACTTACTAGTGATCTGAAGACTAAATAATAGAAAAAAAAGAGACCGTCGTTGCAATGAAAATTTTTATTCAAAAGTTTTAAAACAAAAGTGATGATTATATAAATAAATATGAAAAATCGTATGCATTTCAATTATTTCTTTTTCAATTGTTTGTTTTGAGGAGAAAAAGAGAGAGAAACAGATCATAAGAAAGAATAAATTAGAAATAAATAAAAATGATTAATAAATTAAGGCAGGTGAATGAACGTAAATTTTTTTGTATTGTTTTACTCAATGTTTAATGCACGTGTATTGATATTTTTTTTTTCATTAACAAAATCATTTACAAAGAATCGGGTCATTATTCGACACATACAATATATCCTAATTGGACAATAAAATAAAAAGTCGAATGCCCAAACGCGATAAGTACGAATTATTTTTTGTACACATTTGAAGTGATAAATTTTTTTGTTTGCTCAAAAATTCATTCTTTAATTTTTATTTTGAATGAGCAAAAATGGAAAATTGCATCTTGAGAATTCGATATTTTATATTTGAAAAAAGACCAATTTAAAATATAGACACCTAAAAATGATTCTTGGCAAACACTGATGAACAGTTCGATGATTGAGCATTAATAATATTCGGTATGCAACGTGAATTCATTTTACCTGTTGAGGGCAATGAATTATTACTACCTGTAAACGCACTGTACAACGATAGACCAGATTCATTTAATAAAATTTTCGCACTGTTTTTATGTGCTCGATTTTTACGTATCCAACAAACTGACCAAAAAATTATCAATACTAATTGCACAAGTAAAAATAAAGAACAAATTGTTACCAAACTAATCACATTTATACAACCAGTATCTATTTGTTCACTAGAAACATGATCAACAAATTCTTGACTGTATTGCTCGGCAGATTCTAGAGCGCTTAATTTTCCATTTTTTTGTTTTTTCTTACCACTTTTTTCATGTTCAAATGAATCTACGATTTTTATACTCTGCACTAAAACTAATTCTTCTTCATTGTTTCGAGGTTTGACAGTCAAAAATTTTTCATCTAAGGCCAAATTATTCGAATCAATCGAACGTTTTCTTCTTCCGTAAGATTTCTGTTCAATCGAACGCCCATCGTAATTATTTGCCGAACAAAGTACCGGTTCACAAGCTTGCAAACAAGGATTCACGATAGCACGAAATTGGACTATATCAGAAGTTGGAAATTTAAATGCCTCAAATGCAATTGTAGTAAGTGAAGCTTTATCATTTGGCTTTGTTACAAATCCCATTATATTTATCTGTAAATGATTTTGAAAAAATTAGAGAAATAAAAAAATAAGCATAAAAAATACTAAATATTAAAATAATTGAAATTTAACTAAAATATTGATATTCAAATAATTTATATTATTTAAAGATTCTATACGTAAATGAAAAATTTACAGTAAGTAATGAATCACTTTTGCTTCTATTTCTTTTCAAAAGAATTGCATCATATATTAGTGACCATACTATAATCAAGTTTTTATGACGAATAATTTTTAAACATGGTAATACTAAAATTGAAATTCAGAGAATTATTTTCTCAAAAAAATTGTCAATTAAAAAATTTTTTAAAAATATTAGTATATAAGTCGTGTAATAATTTTTAGACTATAGAAATTTTTTTTTTATCGTCATATGAATAAATTTATTATATCCCATATATAGATATTCATTTGACCAAGAAAAAAGAAAACGATTTACGAGAATAAAAAAGTGTCTAAAAATTCACTTACATCGGTGGGACAACCTGCGCTATCGATTAACATAATATCACTTGTATCAACACCATCGACAGCAACTAGTTCCCGAATGAAGATTTGGTATGGCGCTAAAGAAATAAAATTTAAACATTTGGTGTTTTTTGAATTTAGAAATACATTTTAATTGATTGAAACTTACTATTCTTATCTGTAATTTCAACACGAAGAGTCAATGAATCACCAACTTGAGCAGCTTTAATTGGATTGCCATTTCTATCAGTTATTGACATTGTAATGTTTGGCGCTCCAACACTAGCCGAATGAATTTGTTCTTCTTCTCTTCTCTCAAGATCACTAAATAAGAATGAGAAAATTTAAATCATAAAAATACACAAAATCAAAAACATAATAAACTTACCCTTCGACATTGAGCGAATTGATATTTGATACGCTTCTGTTAGTCAGATCATAATTACAATTGATACTTAAACCTAAATCTTTCGTTGTCACTACCATATCGTGGTGTTGGATTATAATGTCGTTTGAAAATTTTCCAGCTTCACGTTGTTGTACAGCACACATCAAATCATGATATGGCATGGATAAGTCGAAATTTAATGAGTTTGTAACATCAGTAACACATGAGTTCGGCTTGGACTTTGCATATATTTTTCCTGAAAATAATTTGTTGGTTTGAATTGTGGCGATCATTTCTTTAGCTTTGCACGTAATACTTATGTTGAAACAGGATTGACGTTGGTATGTAATTGCTTCCGTTAAGAGCACATAAGGATCTTCAATGTGAGTAAGAGATAAAGAATCTAGATGGGAAGTTCTACACACTCTTCTAGCATCTGATGGATCACCAAAATCATATGAAAAACATCTATAATTTGAATTTAAACAAATCTCTTTGCAATCCTCTACTGTTTTAATATCTTGATGAACTGAATCGACAGTTTTCAAAACTTTTCCTTTAATTGGCTTAAAGTCACAAAGTCCTTTAGGCTCTTTATTAATATAATTGAAAAAAATAAAGAAAAATCAAAATCAAATGATAATAAAATAATAATTACTTTATAATTATTCAGATATTTTTTTTCATTTTAGTGAAACAAATTTGATCGAAATTAAGATTTTTAAGTTTAGTAAGCATGATAAAAACTATATTGTATTAGAATTGTTATAATTAGCCATTCCTCGATAATTAGATCAAAACATTCGAATCTGTCCATACACAAAAATAAAAAGGATGTTTTGATGAATTTTAGAAAATTTTTCAGATAACACAATAAGTGTATATTTAAAAAATTTTATATTCTTTAAAAAAAACTATAAAATTCTTCAGAAATTATAAATTTAGACCTAAATTTTCAATTTTGTGATTCAATAGAAAGAAAATAAAAAGCACAAATTTTGTGAAAGTGCAAGAGAGGTAGATTAATAATTGAAGATAAAAAAACACGAGCCATTAATTTGTACCGAATTGTTGATATATTGTCCAAGTTCTCACTTAGTTCTTAAGATTTTCGTATTGAATTTCAAATTATTTTTTACTTACAAATATGTAATAAAAATGATAATAGATAATATATATTAGATGATTTAAGTATTGGAAATTTTTCTTTGATAATTCTTTTGAATTATACAATTTATATCAATGTGTTTATTTTATTTTTATTATTGATCAAATTTCTGTTTTGTCTAAAAATTCATTTTTTTTAAATATTGGGACACAAAAGATGATGATTCTATGAAATCAATAAACTTTTCATTTTGTCAAAAAGGATTGAAAATTTTTTTTGTATTAGTTAAACAATACAACGAAATGATGAATGAAAAAAAAAATCCAACATGTAATTATTATTTATAATATTGAATATGTTTTTATAAAAAAATATTTTTTTAAGATTCGAATTCAAAATTTCAAGATTTAAGTGTGCAAATTCATAATTTTTCGCAAAAAAAAGTAATTAACATTAGTATTTAGGTGAACATACCCTGAACACAATTTGACTCGTAGTAGTCGACGTTCAAAGTTCCTGCCGATGCAAAATGAGCTTTAAGACTAGTTGCAGGCAAAGCATGACGATCTAGTTAGTTTAAAAATAGAATTATTAATTAATATTATTTCAACAGATAGTAATACCTGATAAAGTTCAAACAAAAATTATAAAATTAATATTAATCATCATGATGCATACCTAAGTACGATAAAGAACAATCACCAGTTGCATTGTTATAATTCACTGATCGACATTCAAAATCGGATGCCAAAAGACATGATTCTAAACATCTTTCACGTGTCACGGATTGAATTTTTTTTTTCTCGAA
>BLXL01002481.1:0-18719 GCA_023170135.1 Acarapis woodi
ATTATCTGAACAAATAACTGTTTATAAAACCCACAAGAAGTGCACTGATTTATATTTAAATTATCGATAAAGATTTCAAAAAAAGGTCAATTTCTTATGCGCTACATGTTTTTAAATGAAATATCAAGAATATTTTTTTCGAAGAATCAAATTATAGAATTGGTATGTTTATAAATATTTCTTCAAATATTTTGAATGCCATTTTTAGATTGAATATCTTTGAATTTTTAAACATTCAAATATCTAAATTCAAAAAATTATTTGAAAATTGATTCATTTTAATTTTAATTTATCTTTTAGTCTTTTTTCTTATTTTTTTAGTTTTTAATTTTAATTATCTGGATTTGTAAAAAAAAAATATTTGAATTTGAAACTTTGATAATTAGTTAAAGTATTCGTTTTGACTGGCAGATTTTTTTGAAGAAAATAAAATTCAAAGAAAAAAAAACGAAAATCATCAGACGATTCATCATTACTCAAAATTTTTCAAAAATTCAGACTAATTTATTTTTTTGAATTTTCGACAAATTTTGGCTTTATAATAAATTGAAAACGAAATTCGTCAGCAATTTTACAAATATCTTATCAATTTTTTGCAAAAATTGAAAAAAAAAAAATTGATTAAATATTTCTAAAGATTAAAGTTAAAAAAAGTAATTTTTAAATTATTTTGTCAACAAAATTTTATGTTGAAATTATATTTAATATGAAATTCACAATTTTATATTTATATTTTTCTCGTAGCAAACTTGCAAAAAAAATACAAATTTTTAGGCTCTTTATTCTAATTTTTTTTTTAATTTTATAAATGATGGATTAATATCATCTTTTTTGTAATGATAACATTTTAGTTATTCATTTTCATTGAAGATATTTTAATTAAGCAACAAGTGAAAAATTAAATAGGGTTAAAAATGTACAATGTTTAAAAATCATTGAATATAAAAAAGCACAATTGGTCTCTAAATTTTAAATGAAAATATAATACATCATGAGATAAAAAATAAGTGACTATATCTGCTTTAGTTCTTTTCAAATTAAGAGTTAAATTTAAAAAAAAAAAACTCTCCATTATAAAATTTTCTAATTTATATTTGATAAAGCTAAAATTCATAAAATTAGAACAATTTTTGAAAATATTAGTGTAAAAAAATTAGTGTAACAAAAACTTTTTGAATTTTATATTATACATTAAAATAATTCTAAAAAAGATACAGGTAAATTTTGTTTTGTAAACTTAAAAAAAAAATAAATTTTGGCTAGCGATGCAGAATAATTTAGAAAGCCAGCAAAGATCTACAATAAAGATATCTTTAAATAAGTTGATAAGAATTTTTCAATTTCTATATATAAAAGGTTCGTACATTTTGATTATTCAGCATACACTTTTATGAATCATTATATCAAATGAGATTTTTTAACTTAAAAAATAAGTAATTTATTCACTAAAGGATTTTTACCAAAAATAAAATCGAGTAACTGGTTGTGAACAACTATTTAAATATTATAAAAAAAGAATAATTTTTTTTGAAATGACACATCACATTAGATAAAAAATGAATTTAGTTCAGTGACAATAATGCAAAAAGAATTCACAAACTATATATTTAATCGCCAAAAAAGTAATTTAAAGCTCGTATTTATTTAAGGAATCAAAAAAATGAAAAAAAAATTTCTTTTGCAGCGTGGCTAAAATGGAATTACACGTTATTTTTAAACAAAAAAGTTTTGAAATTACAAAACTACACGTTAATTAATCTGACTTTTATTTTAGATATTAATTTTTCAAATTTTTTCAATTAATTTGCCTTTTATATTAATATGAGTATTTAGCTAAAAAAATTGCTTCAAAATTTATTACCTTTTTCCAAATAATTAACAAAGTAAAACGGAAGTAATAAATTGTCTTTAAAAATGAATTTGCTAAAATATGAATTGAAATATTGGAAAACACTTCAATATCTATAATTATTCACGTTTCAAAAAGAGTAGTTTTGAGAAAAATTAAAAACAAAGAAAAAATTGTTGCAAACTTATTAAAATATTTTTCAATTAAAATATAATGAAATAATAATTTTTCTAAATACGTTTGAGTAAATGAATGAGAGAAGTTATATAACATAAGGTTGAAACAGAAAATTAATAATAATGATTGAAACGAATCTAATTGATTTCATTTGAATTTCTAAAAATTTTTTTCAAATATTAAGTGATTTGATAATGTAAATAAATTAGGTGCTAAATTTTTGAAATTTGGACTTAATTTGATAACAATGATCGAGCATGTCTGATCTGGTATAAATAGGTAGAAAAAATCGTCAAAGCAGATTCAAATTCAAGTATGAAAATTAAGTTTAATCAAAAAAAGGCAATCCACCAAAATTTGTATTACATAATTATCATTCAAATACATTATGAATAAATTTATGGATTTCATTCGAAATGATGTCAAAAATCAAAAAATTTGAACACTCATTGTCACCTGTTGATTTTCTAATTAATTATCATAGCTGTTTATTTTTCGACAATTATATTTCAAATATTTCAAACCGAGAAATTTCAATTGAAATTTAATTAAACAGTAGTTAGATTATTTAAATCCATAATTTAAATGACTTTCGTTTGAAATTACGAAAAAAATCGATAGTCAAAAAATCTAAAAAATTTTTAATATATCATAGAATCATAAAAATTATTTGATCTATTAATATTTTTGTTTAAAGACTTCTGTCAAAATAATTTGATGCTAATGCTATTTGACATCAAATTTATCGGCATTCAAGAATCGAAAATTGAAATCAAAATCAGATAAGTTTCTTTGTTTAAAATTATTTTCACCGATTTTCTTGTTTTCTTGTCAAAAAATTTTGAACAGGTGTGATTCATCTGAAACCGCATAATTTCATCGTTTTTTGTATTCAATAATCTTGGCAGATTTTGATTCACTTTGAAAAAATGCGAATAAGTATAATCAGATATTTCCAGATAAATTTGAACTGAATACAATTCTGTTAATACATTTAAATGACTGATTTTAAGTTGTCAAATTTTTATTTTTTTAAAACTTATACTTAGGAATTATTTAGACAGTATCATTTTCATAAATTAAAATAATAATTAAAATAAAGTAATAATAAGTAATAATTTGTAATAATTAGTATTGATGACTTGTGATCTTGAATTCAAAGGTTTGTGTATTCAAAAAAAATATCAAAGCTATTTTGAAATTTCCTATTAGTTTTTCAAGAATAGTACTTAACAAAATACATAAGTTTGAAGATTTCGGAAACACGATTGTTGAATTTAATTAAAACTTTGTTTTTTTCGAAATTACTCTTAAATTATTATATTGTATATTCATTTTGTTATTAATTATAATTATTAAATGGTTGATATCTATATTTTAGCGTAAAATACTTGAGACTCACAATTCGAATTGAATTAAACACTCAAAAAATAAAAAAAAAACTCGCAGCGAATTCTTCAATTGATAATAGAAGCTGACTTTACATCTGTGTTGTGTTTTAATGATCTCTTGAATTTATAATCTATGGGTCAAAGAAAATGTGCTATTTACAAGTTAAACTGACTTTGTTTTAGTTCTCGCGAGTCTTTTTTGCAATTTTTCGAATGATATATATTATATTAAGTTAAAAAATCATCTATGAAAATCTCTCATGTTTGAAAATTTATTATATTTAACATTGTACTACGAAAGCTATTCAAAGGAATTTTTCGAACTTTAAAATTTTTTTAAACTCGATTGTAATAAATCTAAACACATTCGAAGATTCGAAATTTCAAAATTTTTGAGAATGGTTATATAGATTAGAAAAATAAATTGATTACCAGAATTTAGAAATCAGAAAAATGGGGTTAAAAGCAAAATGAGTTTGACTATAATTTTTAAAAAGATTTTTTTTTTTTACTTGTGTCCATGATTATTTGGCCTCTGAACATTTCCAAATATTTGAATATATAATTGAATCAAATAGATCTATTATCTTTATGAAAAATTTCATTCTCTTTTATAAAAAGACACACTTCGAGTTTAACACAAAATAAAATGGCTTCCAGGCAGAGCATTGAAATTCTTATTTGATATTATTCTTCTAGCCGAGTATAGTGTATGTGAAGGCAGTGTGAAGATTATTATTTATAATAATATAAGATACGGCACGTCTCAATCTAATATAATATACTTGAAATATTACATTGCCTAATTGTCCATAACTTACTAAATACATAATACTGAGACTATCTAATTGAGCTTATTTTGTAAATTAGAATGCGAATTTCAAAAAAAAAAAGAATCTATTCAAAATAAACTACGAACGCATATTTATATTTTTTCGAATGAAAAAAAAATAATTTTTGGTTTATATAATGCTTCCAAAAAGAGAAAAAAATGTTTATCTCAGACCAAATTTAAGATTATTGTTTAAAACATCATTCGTGTTTCAGGATTGCACATTCTGTCCGTTACACATAAAAAATTTAAAATGTATTGAGTCATCACTGATGAAAATCTGCTAATATAATTTTTTATTTTTTTAATAATATATTAATAAATTAGATATAACATCAAAAAATGTTCCATTAAATAATTTCACTTATTTTGATTTTATTTTATTCGACTCGATTGATTCGTACTGATATATATTGAAAAAAATGTGCAGAAATGAATTTTTTTTAATTGACAAAAAAAAATTTTAATTTAAATAAAAATTTTCTTTTAATCGTCAATAAACTTGGCCGAATAAATTTATTATCATGAAAAAAATCTCTTTTATTTTTCAATATAAAAATGAATGTTTTTAAGATTTCAGACTTCATATTAAAATTTGGTCGGCAGAAAGAAAATTAACGTAATTTATAATTTTTTTAATATAATTTCAATGATATTTTCAATGATATTTTCGATATAAAATTTTCAATTTTGAATTAGTAAAAATTTTTTTTAGAAATTCTTCCGAACACTAGTGTGAAAATAGTTATTCACATCAGAAGTTATTTTAATTTTATAAATGAATTAATACTGACAATCAAGCGTAGAATACAAAATTATAATACAAAATAGTTTGAAAGTCAGCTATTATGTAACCAGCATAATAATAGCTTAGATCTATCACAATCTATTACATAAAAGGCCTTAAGACCATAAACTTGAACTGACAAGAGAATGCGATCCAATCAACGAAAACTCAGTGTGTAACATCTTGATCAAAACACAATTTAACTTCGAATTCGACATTTATTCGCAAAACATTAATTCTTTAATTTTATTTCAAGCCATTTTTTCAAACTATTTTATGCACACACACACGATTAGTGAACCGTTTCCGGCAATCTTTTTTGGCTTACATTCTATGGTTTTAATAACACCAAAAAAAAAAAATTTTAAACTTTATGTGTTCATTCAATTAGTCGCGTAGATGTGCATAGTGAAGATTTATTTTGAATCTATGTTAGGGTGGAAATGTATTTGGTGATATTGAGCAGATAAACAAAAGATTCAGGCGTGTTCTTTAAATTCAGATGTTTTAATGTGCATTTTGAAAATTTAATCTTAATAATTTGTTTGATAATTCTTATCGTTTGCAGTCGACATTATATTTCAAGAAACATTGAAACATCTAGAGGAATCACAAAAATATCTCGATCAAAATTATTAAAAAAACGTAAAATTTTTTTTTTAATTTTTTTTCTCATTGCATAGGTAAGTATGAAACTATTTCTTAATAATTTACCACTAAAAATATATTAAATTCTTATTAATAAAAGTATTGCAGAAATGCAAAATGATCATACATTTATAAATTACGTATTTATAACTAAATCTTTTTTATATTGTATAGGTTTCATTAAAATCATTCTTTAAACCAAATAAAAATTATTTTGTTATTAATAATATTTCAGAGTACAGTGTTGATTTAATTTGAGGTCGATTCTCGAAAATGATATTGCTTTCACAACAAACGAACTCACATAATTAAAAAATGTAAAAAAATAATGAAGGATTAATAAAGTGAATTACAATATTTATAAATTATTTAGAAAACTCATACAATCAACATAAACGGAAATTATTTCAACTAAGATAAAATTAAGGTATAAAAAAGAAAATTAATAAGCACAAAAGTCGTCAATTTTTCAGTGTTTTATTTACTATGGTTGCGATTGTGTGTTCGTGAATAGATTTCTTTTTAAATTTATTTTTAATCATATGTATATAATATTTGAATAATCTGCCAGTGGCGGTAAATGAAAAAAAAATCATTTATCATATATTATGCATTATATTAAATATTCGACCGTGCTATCAAAATAATTTGTTGAAAACTAAAGTAGAGGTTAATTTTTAATTATGTGTTAAAATAAATTTACTGAAATATTTAATACACAACAATAATGAATTACAGGCTAGAGATTGCATATTTATTTTAACAAAAATTTGTCCTTGAATATTTTTTCGATTTAATTCTTATCGTTAAAAAAGGTTGAGATTCTAAATGGCTATTATTTGTACTACAAATTATTTTCTAATCTGGTTATAAATTAACCTTATATTAAAATTAAAAAAAAAATTATATTTTAAGGATAATTAGTTTTAAAAATTAAAAATTCTAAAATATTTCACTAAGATTTTCACCAAAAAGAGGTAACAGAATTGTTTCTAAATTTGTATTTAATTTTCTGCCAAATAAAATAATATAATATATAAATGATATAAATCTGTTAATTTTATATCAATTCTTATAATTTTTGACCTTGTCTTTGAAAATTTTCGAATAGATTAAAAAATTTTTTGAAATTATATTCAAAAATATTAAAAATTTGATAAATAAAAAACTAATAAATCTAAATTGGGTCAAAATAATTTTCGGAAACAAAATTCGAAAAATTAGGAAAATTTCAATAATTAAAATTATTTTTTTCTTCTCGTCCATTTTATGATCTTACAAAATATACAATTCGAGAAATTTAAAAATTCTTTAATTTTTTTCAACTAATAATTGGGTATTAAAAAAATCCTATATTAACTAGGATTTTTTCATTGAAAAAAAAATAAAACAATCTGCAAAATTTAATTAACGAAAAAATTTAATAAAATAAGTCCCAGATAAAAAAATAGATAGCCAATTTGAGATAAAATAAATAATAAAAAATTTTTACTTCAAGTTTATTCTATAGCCGAGCGAAATTGATTCATTTAATTTATTGATTATGTTGGTTGATTATTTTTTGTTTATTGAGTGGAATCAGAAACAATTTAAGCATTGTCGTGACAATATTTGTTTAGTGCTTATCAATAAATCACATTTATGTATTTTCTGAATATTTATTGGGCACAAAATAATAAGTTAAAAACAACAGTTTAATGAACTTAACTATTAAAAACAGTTGAATATATTTCAAACTTTAAAAATTTTATATTGAACTTATATTTATAATACGACTTAAAAAAATTTATTAATTAAAGAATTTACTCAAAGTAGATCAATAAAGGAAGAAAAAAGAGTTTTGATAAAAAGTTGTGTCAATTCAATTTGAAATTTAATCCGTTTTAGTAATATTATCGAAAATTGAAATGTTTTGAATTCAGTCTTTAACTAAATTTAGAAATGAGTTGAATATTATTTCAGAATAAGTAATTGAAAATGAGAATTTTATTCGTTTGGAAAACAGGCACTATCAATTTCTTCCCTTGCATTACATGCAGATTTTTTCTGCAATTTTATAGTGCAATTAAAATTTCAAAGCAAGTAATTCAATTGGTTGATCAACAAAATCAATTTAGCCTCATAAATTTTGTTATCAAACGCTAAAATTAAAAATGAACATATATAATAACAATAATTTATCATCAATTTATTGCAATTTATTTCGGGTAAAAAATTTAAAATGATTGTAATATGTATTTTGTTTTCTAAACAGAACAAAATATTCAAGCCAAAAGTTAGTGCATATAGAATATGTTATTTTCAAATTTTGGGAAGACTTATGTAAAAAAAAATTTATAAATTCAGTTCACCTAAAATTATTAGATTAAATACACTAAATGAATGCAAACAGAAAATTCAATGATTTCACATATGAAAAAAATGTTCTTATGTTGACACCCGTTTAATCTAATATCTTATAAACAAAAATAGCATATTTCATATTCAATAGGTACTATCTATATATTTATTCAAATGTGTAATGTACCATAATCGATATAAAGAAAGAACTAATAGTCGTGGGTAGATGATTAATTTAATTAAAAGAAAATTATCTAATCTAAAATTTTACTCGCACAATTTGAAGCACTTTCTTGGAACTATTGATTTGAGATTGGTTTCATTTCTTTTTTAAAAATCATTATCGTTCTTATCTTTAGTATTAATGTAAAAATTTTCTCATTAATTTAGAAAATTTAATATTTTGACAAAAATCTTTCTATCTGATAATTAACTTTGTTTTTCGAATTGTCTAAGAATTTACACTCCCACAACAAACTGGTGATCACTCAACGAAAAAAAAAAAATAGTTGCGCTAGGCAACAAAAACACCTGCTTTCTTTGCAACTAGTAATAAATTCAAATATACTACTAATATTACAAGCTATAAAATTATAACGAATAAAAAATTCAAAATGGTAGCATGATGTCACAATGGTAATAATTTTTAAAATTATAAAAATATATATTTGGTTGCTTAGCAATAAAATATTTTTTATTAATTGAATGATCTTAGATCTTTGAGAATGGGAGTGTGAAATAATATTTTTTGATTTTTTCAAAAAAACAATTCATTAGTATATTATCCTCAAGTGTTTATCGCAGAATTACAACTTTATCTTAATTTTCTTCGCAATGAATTGTAAATATATTTTTTTTATAATTCCCTAAATATAAAAATCTTTTATGAAATTCGCAACAGGTCATTGTGCATTCAAGGACCATGAATATGAAAGCTTCTTTTAAAAGGGCCTTGCTTCATTTTTATACGTAATGGTGTTTTTTTTTATTGCTAAATAAATTACGTTCAAAATTTTGATAATAAGGCTGACTAAAGTTTTCAATCACGTAAGCATCGAAAAAAATACAAAAAGATCAAAATTTATTTGCCGGTTGATTTCAAAAAGAAGTTTAGAAAGTGAAATTTTGAATTCTAATAATTATGAAAATTTAGACAATAAAACACAATCTTAATTTTAAAAAGCGGAAATATAATTAATGGATAAAATGAAAATTTTCGCTGATTAGTTTATTTTTTTAGGTTTGAATTATTTATTTCATAATGGCTCATCAAAATAATTACAATTCACTTCAAACATTCAAATTTTATTATCTAGATATTCATTTGGATCACATTATTGTATATTTAAGTGAAATAAGATCAATAAAAAAAAATAATCGACACATCTAGAAAAGATTCAAAAATTTCGAAATCCAGAGTAATTTTTATTACAAAACATAATTATCAAAACAAATTTTTTTGAACTAATAAAAAAAGGTTTGATAAAATTTAAAATTTTCTTTTCTTTACATATTGAAAATTAATTTTAGAAATTTTATTCAATAACGAGTGTTATGTTTTGATTGTAAACTAAGTAAAATAGTGATAAAAAAATATCTTTATAAAATTTTTGATAATATTTACAAGTTATTTTTATATAAAATCTTTTCCAGTATTGATATCAGAGGAGAAATGAAAAAATGCGATTGGCTTTAAATTTTTTATTGAGGTTTTGTAATTCACACGATAGCGCAGAAAATTTTTAGATAACAATTCATCTTACATCAAAGGTTGTTCGAAATTTGAAAGAAATAATAATTTTTCAGCTTTTACAAAGATTTATATTAAATAAGGAAAGAAGTCTTTCCAAAAAAACTTTTGATAGAAAAAATTAACGGTAAAATAAAAAAACTGCGATCTATTAAATTATCGGAATTGTTTTGAAAAGTGAAATTCTTATTTTTCATTCGCAAAAAATAGTTTTTCTCGTTTTGTAAAATACACATATCAAATCGGCGATGATTCGAAACGATTTCAGAAGATTTATTTATATATCTTAGAAAACATAATTAATTATTATCAACGAACATTTTATTAGAATCAATTAAATGCATTCGAAATGTTTTTCGAGGTTACGATATAAACCTTCTAACAAAATAAATTTACAAATTATTTGTGTTATAAAAGTTAATAACAAATATTTTAGACTGCCAAATAAAGAATGATATATATTACAATATAAATTAGAAAGTTTATTAGGTGGAAAAAAATGCCACATATCAATTGAAAGGATCAAATAAATTAAAGAATAATATTTGATTTCGATTGTAAATAAAAAATAATTGAATTTCGTCATCTTTACGAGTTTATGCAGAAAACAAGTGTAAAGATTATTGAATGATATGTTGTGAATCGTTTTTTTAAAATGAAGCAATCACTAATTTCTTCCATTTATAAAAAAAAAGAAAAAAATGCCATGAACTTTTCGTAAATAGTGATCATTAGAAGTCAAAAAAGTCTTTAGTGTAAAAATTTTCTTCGTTGAAGATTTTATTGGGCATAAAAGATTTTTTTTGTGCATGCTATCAATCAAATTTTTGATTTTTTTTTTGAATTTAAAATTTCATAGCTTGGTTTGACACTAAATATGATTAAATCAAACCATAAAATTTTTTTCCTCAAAAATTCTGATTTTAGAAGAATTTTAAATAATTAATTTGATTTTTCTTATTATTTGTTGAATTCATAATGAAATTAAAAAATATTTTACCATACTTTAATATTCAATTTAAAAAATATTATTTTGATTAAGTATTTTTTAACATATAAGTGATTAAATAGAGAATTTTTTTCGAAATCATTTGTGTTGATAATAAACTTAAAATTTGGGAAAATATTTATTAATTTTCAATAATTTATCTATTTTATTTATCTATTTTAAAATGCTGCTAATCTGATGTAATGATACAAAAAAAAATCTAAAAATTTTAATTTTAATTATTTTAAACAAGTATTTAAAGGTGGTATTTAATTTTATAAATTATAAAAAATCAATAATTCTTTTTTACATAATGATTTTTTTTTTTAAATAATTGATTACAAATAAAATTTTACATTTATTGATCAAAATTAGTTTTTTGAATAAAAAAAATTTTAAAAACTATAAAAACAACTATAATCATATATTTCAGGCAAAATTATTTTTTTTCATCACTATATGGCTAAATAATTACCGGCACTTTTCTATCCACACTTTCAACTCAGACGGTCAAGGTTAATTTACCACTGAGCTTTAAAGTCAAGTTTTTTAATAAATTCCAACATCATTAGAAGATTAAAACAATAACTATTATGAAACAGATTGTTGTTGCTAGAAAATAATGAAAAAAATCGAAAAGTGTATATGTAAAATAACTTTTTTGGTAAAGCAAATTCCTTTCATTCATATAAGTATTTGAAAATTGTTTAAGGTTATACAATGGATTAAAAAAAATGAATTAAAATTAAGAAAAAAAAATTAATTTTACTTTATAAACTAAATTTTAATACATAGATAAAACAAACATTGCATGTGTATGTGTTATATATTATTTTTTAATAACCTTTTTTAAATATTCTCTTGCCTTTATTTAAACTATTTTAAATATCCAGACAATAAAGAAAAAATTTCAAGATATTTTATATATACATCAAATTATTTTTGAAATTTGTGTACATATTTGTCCCAAATTACTTTTGATCAATGGTTAAATATGTATCGAAACTAATCATTGTTGATTATTGCCCTTAAGGTAGAATATAAATCGCATGTTCTTTTATGAATATTTAAAGTTGATTTTTAAAACAAAAGTTATTAGATAATTTTCAAATTTTTGTTTGAAAAAATTAATATTTTATATTTCCAAACTAAATATAATTTTGGTTTATAAAAAATTATTGTGAGAATTTAAAATCCAAGTTTCATTATAAATAAAATAATTTATATAATTTGAAGATGTATTTAACAAAAGAATATCGATATCCAAAAATGTTACCTAAAATCGATGTAATCATGAGCTGAAAAAAAATTGAGGTGATACATGGAAATTTAATCATTATTTATTCCAATATACCATGATATTAATTTGTATAAATTTTTTTTTATAATTCTTTGAAGTATGGAAATTCTAAAGATTCATGCCAGATCATAATGAACATAAGTTACTCAAACAAGTCAATTTAGTAATATCCAACTCACCAACAACAAAAAAAAAATCGCCACTTATGAAACTTAAAATACAAACATAAAAAAAACTATTGGCTAGTTTAATACTTGAAATAATAATTATTAAAAGATGATCATTATATGGGAATCAAAATAATAAAACTCTTAGAAATATTTCTACTCCGTGCAGTGCTTTTCAATGCAATTTAAATTGAAAATTTTTTTTTTTTTGTCAAGCACGTTAGTTAATAATTAGTTGCCGAATGGTATCAGCCGAATATACTTGGGCGAACGATAAAAAATTTTAGGTTTATATTGTATCTTAAAAAAATTTAAATTTTCATTACATTACAAGATTTTCAATTCAAATTTTCTTATGAATTAGCGAATCTCTTTGGGTGCTATACTGCATCAATTAATTAATATAGTCAATAACCGTTAATAGTTTTTGCTAAGGAAATTTTATATAAAAAAGGCAGCTACAATAAAAGATTACATCAGGTAAGTTATAATGATGAATTCATTTTTCATATAATATAATGAACTCATTTTAAATCAACAAGTCAGAATCAAGGATGCAATATTACCATTCGGAAAAAAAAATAAAAGTGTAAAGATTTGATTTAGCTCAAATTTATAAGTATTAAATTTGATTACTAATTTCAATATATAAAAAAATGCTATGTGATGCAATTTCAGATCACGTTATACACGATTCACCTGAGTATAAATTTTCCTTTTCTTCACGGATTTCTATTATAATTCTTGCTTTTTAAATATATCTTAGTTCTTCGCTGATTTTCGGCAACATTTTAAATTTCATTTCTGAATATATTTTTCATCATTTTAATGTATCTATATTCTGTTGTATTTCTTACTTTTTCGACAATACTTTCAAATTATAAGGAATTTTTTCTAAATAAAAATTCTCTCCGAGTTCTGAAACCCTAAGAGAGTTACTTTTGAAAGTATAAATTCGTAAAATTGAAATCACGAGTTAAATAATTTATGATTCAAAAAATGGTACTTTTCTCTTCTTTTGCATTTAAGCCTTAATTATATAAGTATATTTAATGAAAGATTTTTTTTAATTTAAATTTCATTATAATAATTTTTTGAGTCAGCTACATTTATATAATTATTACATGAATATTCAGTGGTCTAATTAAATCATCTTTAGCATGATTGCAAAAAACGAACTTGTAAAAATAAATAATTTTTATTTAAATTATTTGGATCAATGTATTTATCAAGGATTTAATACCGAAAAATCTAAACATAGATGATATTCAATATTGACATACTTATTTTTGAATATTTTTTTTTCATATTTAATTAGTAATCAGCTTCATAGCCACAGCTTTTCATTTTTTTGTCATTATATTCTGCATCCATGATCTATAAAATTGATTATTTTTAGCTGTGAAATTAAAATTTAGGATAATATTATTTGCTTATAATAAATGAACATTCTTCATCATTGTAAGTAATTAGAAACTTTTTTCACTTCAAGTTAATTAAAAAATTATTTTATCGCTGGGCAGTCAAGCAATTATATGATTTCTAAGTTTGAAATAAACTTTGATCAGTAAATCGATTTTAGTTTATTGAAAAAAAAATTCATTATTGTTTGAAAATTGAAAATTCAATTTTATTCTTGAAAGATATAATATGAGACAATTATTAAAAGTAATCACTGTTTGAAATAAATTGTATTAGACTTGAAGACTAATTTTCAAATAATTTAAATTTATCTATAAAAATTAAATTAACTATATCAATGATTTGTTTTACCTATATAATCTGAAAATTTATGTGATGAATCAGTCCGATACAAGAACTAATTTTTTGAAAATTTTCGGATTTGAGTATAAAATTATTGATTTATTAAGTCAAGCAATTTGACATTTTTCTAAGAAATAATTTTTTTTTCGTATTAGTGAAAATTAATCAATTAAAAAAAAAAATAAATGTTTCACATCAGCAAAAAATCGTGTCATCTATTTTCATTTTAGAAACAACGAAAAAATATTAGCGCTTGATTTACGAACAATCAATGAGTTCTGACATTTTATACAGCTTTTGGATCATTAAATTGTTGATATAATTAAGATCTATTAAGAAATATAACAAGAGTAAAATTTCAGATTGTAAATAATTTTCAAGATAAAAGATTTTTCTGAAATCATTATATTTGTACATACAAGATTTTTTTAAAAGTTTGATGGAAATTAATTTTTTTTAACCTTTTTAAGTATTTCATTTATTCAAAGTTTGTGAGAAAGAAAAATTTTGTATTTTTTATTGAAATCGGCCAATCAATGTTTTTATACTTTGGACAAATAAAGATATATATTAAAAATTTATTTAACAATTGTTAATTCTAATCGCGAAAAAATATTTCATCTTGAAATATAAATAGTGCGATCGTAATTATATAAATTATTAAGATGACTTATTAATTCTTAATTAGTATAAAGTATGGCTTGAAAATTGAAATAATAGATACTATTTTTTCATTCAATTATCAATCATCTCTAAAATCTTGTGAAAATTGCTATTTATTTTTCGTTGACTAATATTAGTTATGAAAAAAAATATATAGTACTATTTTATTCTATTTGTTAAATAGTTTGATAAAAGTGAATCATAATTTTAAATTAGTTATTTTTATAGAGAGAAATGTGCGCAAAGAATAAAATGAATTTTTTTTTTTTGCATTTAGGATCGTTTGATGAACTTTGTCCTATAATTAGAAAAAATAACTTCAAAATCAGTGAAACAGAAACATTATAAAGCAGAGCTTATTAATTAAATTTATTAGATTCATTCTTTAACATAGGTTTGAATCTATCAGAATAATAAGATCGAGATTTTTCTAAAACTTTAATTGCTGGCTTAATAGTTCACAACATTAATGAATAGAATTGTTCAATTACAAATTTAAACAATAGTTCCATTATGTAGTAAAAATAAAAAAATTAAAGCATCGAATTTATTTTTATTTGAAATCGCAGAAAATAAAAAAAAGAATAATTCGTCATGAGAAAATCAGTAAAATATTCTCTGAATTTGTTAGAATAATTTTTCTAAATTTTTTTTTTACTATTTGGATTATAAGAAAAAAAAACATATTGTATTGGTCAATTTTACTTAATAGTAAGTTATTCAGCTCTAAATTTCTCACTAGAATTTTATTTCAAAATTCAACAAGTGAGTTTTGAATAAATGTATTCTTCACTTGTATAAACTTTACTATTTTTTTAGGTGAACTAGAAATATAAGGTTCATACTATGAACTTGCACACCATGCTTTAAAATTATTTTTATTCTCATTTTATCAAACAATCAAGGCGAGAATAAGTCAAACTTCCGTTTGTTTTCAATAATGTTATTTATTAAGCAAAAGTGCCCCTATTACTATGATTCGAATGGTTAATTCCCAATGAATGGTAATAATAGCTCTGTGTTGTACTTTGTTCAATCTTAAAAAAATTTCAAAGCTAATTTGAAAATAAAAATAAATTCTAGCTTTTTTGTTTTCTAGTTTGGCTTTCATTTAACAAAAAAGAAACTATGATTCAACTACCGGAAAAAATCTGATATACAATACGGACAACAAGTTGCAAGTAAAGTGGTAGATTGTGTATTCAAAAAAACTTGCAATCTATGTTGTAAAAAAAATTTTAAAAACAGTCTGTTTGAAATTACTTGAGTACAGAAAAAAAAGTCTGCTATTAACCTAACATAAATTACTAATATATATATATATTCCTATTTATCAAAATTTCCTTAAAAATCAAAAACAAAAATTTCTTTTTTTTTTATTATTTTGGTTTGAACCTATTGATAAGTGCCTTGTTGATTTTATCCTACTGTTTATTTCCTTTTTAATTGATCTTTACATTTCACACCTTTTTTAAAATTCACTAGTCATTTTAGGTTTGAAAATAAGTTTAAATACATTTTAGCGAAAATCACAAAAGGACCGAATGAATAAAATGGGTGGAGCGGTCTTTGAGTAAATTTTTTTTTCACTTTTTAATTTTTGTCGTCTATCGGACGCAAAGATGAAAATTTTATAAAATACAAAATCAAAACAAAAAATAATTACTTTAATCAGTAATTCTTTGTTTTTTATTCGATGTGAAAAAAAGAATAAAAGTTAAAACTTTTCCTAGCATCCTTTTTATGGTTGATATGATTGATATTCAAAATATATATAAACTATTAAAATAGTTAATGTGATTAAAAAAAATTTTGTTAATCATTTCTTTTTTTTTTATTAATAGACAGTAATCATTTTTGTTGTTGAGTAATAAGCATCTTTCAAACATTTTGAAAAAGAGTAAGAAAAAAATTTTGTTTTCAATAAGACCTAAATATTTGAAAAATTTGAATTTAATGTTTAGAATTATTTTATCATTAAGATATTATTTGATTAAATTTTCAAAATCAAGCTCGAACTAGTGAAATTTTTTCTGAAAAATTTATAATTATTTATATCTTGTCAACTTGTCAAATTTTCAAAGTTTTATTTCAATTTTGATAGTAATCAAATTGGAGAAAATTCAGCTGCTAACAAATCTTTCTTAAAATAATTTATTCGATTTTTGTTTTTTTTTCGTCTTGTGTTTTTAATATTTTAGAGCATCTTATAATGAAAAAAGTCTAAAAAGTTGCTTTATAAAATATATGTTACGATCACTGTGTAAAAAAAGATTCAATTTAGAGCTGAAATTATTAATAAAATTTCGAATTTTTCTCGTTTTATTTCACAGGCGAAAACCTAAAATTCAATTTTGCTCATCATTGGATACTTTTTATTAATAAGTAATCTTTTTTCAGTTTAATACTGAAAATAAACTTTTTATGTGAAAAAATGATGAATAAATTCGGATGAAAAATGATATAAAAGAGATTTTGCGAAATAAAAAAAAGATTTAATGACTGGAAATAAATTTTAAAATTTTGATTCGAGCTTATTATTAAAAATTTTTTTAGTGCCATACTTAATTTATAGGGAAATTATCAACAATGTTTGATTTTAGTTAATAAATAGATACCGTTTAAATTTATATCGAATACTTTACAAATTATATTAAAGCATAAAATTGTAAAAATATTTGTTTTTGATGAGTAATATCTTTAATTTAATCAAAATATTTAGAGTATCATTATTGTTTGAAAGGCCTTTTTATTTTATAGAATCAGCAACAAAGATTTAAATTTTCAAGTACTCTATTCAAAACTAGATACATAAATAAACCTTTTTTTGTGTATTGAAATCCAGTGAATTTTTTAATAATTAAAAAATCAAAATAATTTTTAAAAATTTAAGAAAAATTTTGATTTATTGCAGCTTTTACCAAAAATCAGACATTTACTTTTTGCACAATTTATGACATTTCCTATCAATTTTTTTTATATTACATTCAAGATTCTCGTCATGATATCAACAAAAACTTTTTGTTCCAAAAATCGAAAAGCAAATATTCAAGGAAATTTTTTGTTATTTTAAAATATAAATAATAATTTATGAAATTTATTGACAATGATAATTTTGTATTTTTACCAAAAAAAGAGGAAATTTCTAAATACACAATTTTAATTTCAGTGCCTTTATAGAATTTTTAATAAATTTGTAAATAAAAATTTTATTAATTAAGTATTGACAGAATATAATTAAATAACTCTCTTTCATACTAGTAAATTTAAATTCAAATGAAGAAAATGATGATCACAAAATTTTATCTTGAAACGATTATTGAAAGAATTAATTGAAAAAAATGCAAATATATTAAATAAAAAAGAATTATGCTTAGTTGAATTATTGTATACACAATAATTGTATCATTAGAGTGATAAAGTTATTTCTAATGCTAATTTACCTTTAGATAACATTTTTTTTAAATTTATGTATCAAAATAACTTATCTTAATTATTTCAAGTCATTTTTTCGGCATTTAGTAATAGAAATTTTAAAATCAAGTTAGAAACAGTGCTCGATAAACATTGTTAAAGGTAATTTTTGTTTGACAGTTTCAAACTTTTCATTACAAAAAATACTATTAAAAACGATGATTTTTTTTTCCCAATTGATTGTCGACTTTTGATTCCATTAATCTATTCAAGTTTTTATTCGATATTCAAAAATATTTCTTTGTAAATCAGGCTTATTATAATCGATAGATTTTTATTTCCTATTTTGATAATTAAAATTTAAAGTCCATCTTAACAAATAGAAAAGAAAAATAAAAAAAAATTAATGAAAGTGTCCAATTTATTTGATTTATTTCTCAATCGTGAAACTAAGCTAATATACAAATGAAAAAAGTTTTGAGTCACACAAAATTCATTTTTCTTCGCCATTTTTTATTTATTCATGTGTGTTTAAAATGATGAAAAATTTCAAAACTGAAAATGATGTATGTGTCTGTAAAATTTTTTTATATAATCATAAATTGATAAATTTTTATTGACTGATTCTATAAAATAAAAAGGCCTTTCA
>BLXL01002487.1:0-12504 GCA_023170135.1 Acarapis woodi
CTTAAATATGAATTTCTTACTTAGATGTATGAATAAAAAAGTGCGCAATTTTAAATAAAATGAAAATATTTATAATTGAACATTTCGACTACTCATTCGAGAGAAAGTTGTTTTTTATTTGCTTTAATTTTATTTAATTTTTGAAAAACACTGTACCTCTGCCTTGCCGAATATTGTGGTAGTTTTGTTCGTTATTGTTATTATAGCTGTTGGCGAAAAGAGCAGCAGCTTGTACATCAACACTGCTCGCGGTGGATAGAAGAGAACTGGACACGTGTTTATTATTCCAATAGTGATAAGCATGTGCCAGATATTGTGTTAATAAAGGAGAATAAAGTAACAAAACGATGTGTGGTAGCATCTTGCTGATCACACAACTAAATGTGGTTAACGTTGATTTATTTAATATGATCATTATTATGCACTTCAATTTATTTTCTCTATCAATCGAGAAACAAAAAAAAACAGATCTTTTCACAATGAATTTAAGTTGTGCAAAGAAGATAATTTTAAATCCTATAAGTATTCGTTGATTTTTAAGATTTTAGAATTTGTTTTTCATTTTTAAAAAAGTGAACATAAAATTGAGAATGAAAGAAAAATTCCATCTATGCATATGTTGTTCAAGATGATTCTTTGAGTGACTTAAATCAATAATTTCTTGAATTTATTTAAATTTAAAATTGTTGTTGAAGATGTCTACAAAATCAAGGACATTTTTCGTCGATATCGATCACTTGTAATGTTTTGAATTAAAAATAACTAAAGTTAATGGGTGAAAATTGAATGCAAAGGTAAAATACAATTTTACTATAAATAGTATTATATTAAACACATCAAAAATTATAATCTGTAATTTAGAACACATGTCAACATATTTGTTTTTGTATTTGTATCTAGTCCGAATCATTAGAAGATAAAGAGGGATAAAAATATTCGTTTTAAAATAATTTTATAAGAATACATGTGTAAATCATACAAGCAGATTTTTATTAAAAAAAAAATTCTCTTCTATGAAGAAGAAATGCAATCAATATTAATGTGTCGAACTTTTAGAGATTTTTTGATTTTAAAGATATAATAACGACCTCGATCGACTTCAAAATAAAAATAAAAGTATAAGTACTTTGATTTGATTTTTTTAATGGATTTCTTTGTTGGGTGCTGTTTTTAAGATAAAAGATAAGTGTAAAACTTCTAAAAAAGCGACAACTCTCAAAAGGCTATCCTAAAGAGTTCAAATATTTTTTAATCTATAATTTTTCTAATTCTTATTCATTTTTGTGAAAAATCAAGAAATTGATATTCAAATCATAATTTAAATATTAATGTAATTTTTTCAGCAACCTTTATTTAGAATTTTTATTTATTCTATTGCTACGTATATTTGAATTTTCAAAAAAATTTAAATATTTAAACTGATTTAGTAAAAAATTAAAGCGTGAATTTTCGATTTGGAAGCATAGATAATTTCTTGAATTGGGAATAATTTTTTAAAATTTTTTGATTGTTCTAGGTTAAGTGTGTGAATCGCTCAGAGGTTTGCTAATTGAATGTTTTATCTTTTATTGATTCTAAAAATAAATTTTCAAAAATTTTTATATTTTTGTTTAGAAATCACAAGTTCTTTTTCCATTTTTATAAACTCTTGAAAGTTAGCTGAATTTTGAAACTAGCTAACTTTAAATGAAGACTTAATAAACCTTAAAACAAGGTATTAACTTTGTTGAAGCAAAAAAAAGGCGCAACATTGTGTTAAACACTCTTAGATATTAAAAAAAGTCTAAAAACAATCACGCGAATACTGGTTTTTTTTTAATATTCTCAATCATGTATACACATTTTATTTGGGAAAGCAATGTCTAACTAAAAGCTAATAACTTAATTTCATTTAATTTTGCTATAATTCTTTTTGCTTTCAAAGAGGGTAATCTCTTTTTAAATGTATTTTAGACTTTGGTTGTCTATTTATATTTCGAATATTCTTTTATTTAGAATGTTCTCAAGAACTTCAGATGAAATAAGAACATAATAAATAAAACAAAAAATAAATTTTTTTTCAAAAAAAAAAACAATTCATTAATTTTTTAATTTATCATTTTAATTTATTGTTAATCAAGATCACTGGTCTGTATGATTTTTCATGATATCCAATACATAAGGAAATTTGTGGTTATATGTTATCCAAATAATCCATTTGATTATTATTTTAATGATTCTATTATCAAAAATTTGTGGTTTAAAGTCAAAATTTAATTGGCAAATTAAGTATGAAAAAAATCAGGGAGTTTTAGAAAATTTTTTTGTTCTTTTTTTGGTTAGTCGATTTTGTGAAATTTTGTTCTTGAGAGATATGATTAAATAAAAAAAATATGAAAACAACTTTTTTAAAAAATTTATATTTTAAAATAATTTTTTAAATCTTAAATCGAGAGAGGTTATTAAGCAATTTTTACATAATAACCTAATAAAGTATATTCTTATTGAGAATTTAAAATGATTCTTATTTTATTTCAAGATTAGAGTAATCCAAGACACTCAGATTGGAATGATTTTGATTTCAAAATTTTTGAGGTAATAATATAATTACTAAAAGACACGAATTTTTAATCCTTTGATGGAAAAATGACACAAGATTTAATTATGCACGAAAAAATGCACTAAATTAGTAAATATTATGAATAATAAAACTTAGAACTTTAGCTATTCACTGATGGATTGATAATTATATAATTGATTTATAGGAGATCACAAAATAGCAATGATCAAGGTAAAAAAAAAAATTCATGTAAAAATTAAGTAGTCGATTTCAAATGACGAAAAATATCATTTTTACCAGTCTGAATTATATTCACTGCACACAAAATTGCAACTAAAGCGTCTGGTTTTGAGAAGAAATTTCAACATGATTTGGTCTTAATAGTAGAGACCGCCTTTTTTGTATTTGTTTTCCCTCTCAAACGACTATTCTTTTAGTTAGCTCTTAAATAGGGGGTCAAAAATAATGCGTTTGAGTCTCACAATTATCTAATTAGAGGAGGTTCTTTGCCCATTTAGTAAACAAGTTTTAGAATTCAAGATTATGTATTTTTTTTTTTTTTTTTTTTGTTGTGCATTTAGATACACCGGATTTAAATGCGCATGTTATTTAGAATTTTTATGTTTAAAAGCAATTTTTTTTTTTTGAATTTCGACTTCAAACTTAATGAATCAAATTCGAGTTTGAATTGGTTTCTGATTTGACAAAATCTTTTTTTTCAATAATCTAAAATCGAAGAATTAGCATCTTCTTTCTAATATCTTTTGCACTGAGATTACTCAATAGAAAAAGAAACAATTGAAAATATTTTTCCGTATAAAAGAGTAAATAATTGTAAATACAAATTTTACTATCAGAAAAAGAGAGTTCTTTTACAAGATTAACATGCAGTTTGATTTTATTTTTCTATTCTATAAAAAAACTTCATGAGTTTTTTAGGACATAGGATGTAATAATGCACAATTGTCTAGTTGGAGTGATTGTCACTCT
Organism: Acarapis woodi; assembly: GCA_023170135.1. NCBI lineage: Eukaryota > Metazoa > Arthropoda > Arachnida > Trombidiformes > Tarsonemidae > Acarapis > Acarapis woodi. Next base: position 3,530 of record BLXL01002487.1, read on the forward strand.
GAATCAAATCGATTACCAGCAGCTTGTATTTAGTTAGATGATTTTTAACTATTATGTATTGTACTTGTTCATTTATAATTTACACTGTGGTTTTTTTTATTCTATTCATCGCTTTAAACACATGCACACTTTTTCTTCCACAGACTCACTAAAAAAAGTAGTCTTTAGTTTGAAATCTAATTCAGAATCATCTTAAATTTTTTTTTTCATCTTTTCTTGAAAATTTCTTTGTATTTTTTACAATTAATTTTGTTAACTGAGTTTAAAATCAAAAATTCTTTTGATTAAATTTCATTCAAATAGTTTGTCAACTCCATTTGCTTCATATCATTGAAACTGATTGCGTTTAATTTTTAGGTTTTTATGGAAAAAAAAATTTACGGTGTTATGTTTTTAAACCAAAGCAAAAATTTAGCTTAAAAAAACGATTTCGAATAAAAGCCTTTTATTTTGTTGTAAGGAAAATAAAATATATGAAATTCAAAAGATAAAGAATCTATTCATAATGAAGTTTTCTATTGAATTAATCTAAAAAAATAATAATTTACAATAATTTGTAACTTTTAGAGATTTGCCGATTTGGAGCATTAAAATTTTAAAATTTTGGTTAAAAATTATTTTAAATTATTGAAATGTTAAGCTGTAAAATAATGATCAACAAATGAAATTCTTGAAACTATAAATTTGAAATTCAAGTAGTGAAAAAGTTTAGATATCTCAAATTACTAAAAAAGCAAATGTTCTTAAGAAAAAATTCCGATTTTTTTTTTAAATATGAAAAATTAAAAAGAGAAGAACAAATGCGTTAGTGGCGAATTCGACTCCCGATTTAAAAAGTGGATTATATGAAAGTCTAAAAGTATTTAAAATTTGAGTTATAATGTAGTAATTGAGTCCGTTATTTTATTCAGCGTAAAATTACATTTATATAGTGGTCTTTAGATTTTTTTTTGATATGAATAGGCTAAAATTCTCAACCCTTAGCTTTTTGAACTGATATTTGCTATAAAAGTGTGAGAACTAGTAATAGTTCGCTTTAACAATCTGTTGATTTTGAAAATTTTTTGCATCATCTTTTAAATTTCATGTCTTTTTATGACTGATTTTTTTTAATAATGGAGTATATTTTAGTGCATACAATGTGAGTATTTATAAATTTTTTACAACCCAAATTCATTTTAAAATTTAAAAGACATTTTAAATATTGTAAATATATTTAATTTTTGCCATTTAGGTTTGCAAATGTTTTTTTTTCCTTCAAATTATCATCTGATCTCATTTAATTTATACATGTTTGTGGATATACATATATTTTTATTAATATATTTCAAGTAATTCTCATGTGTTCCTAAAAAGATTGACTTTGAAAAATTTGTGATTATAAATTTGATTTATAATGCAAACTTCACATGAAATAATGAATGGCAAATAATACAAGAACCATTGAATTGTTTTTGGTTCTGAAATTTTCGATAATTTCATTATCCAAAGGTTACAAATTTATTAACATATAGCAATTCATTATAATTTTCAAATTATTTATTTATCTATTGAAGATTTTTTTAAAAGCTCACAGCGACCCGCACTAGATAATTCCAAAAAAGAATTCATTAATGCAATAAAAAAATGAATTCTAAAATATTACCCTAGAACACGGCAGAAAAAAATTTAATTCAATGATATCATCTATCAAATTATTAATTTTCGTTTATTTTGAAATAACAAAACCAGATTGTGCCAAATTTAACTATCTAATTCTAATATTTAATAAATCTTATTTATATATATTAAAAATTGTTAATTTTGAAATTATTTAGTTTTATATATATTTTTTTTTATAATTTGATGAAAAACTTATTATAATGAATTCGCAAAAAAATTTTTTGAAAAAAGATAAAAGGTAAGTTATTTTGATAGGTATTATTTGCATTGCAATTATGAACATAATAATTGAGATACGAGCTGTGTGAATGGTGACAAAGCTAATGATGAATGATTTGGCACAATTAGTAATAAATTAGCGCGTGTGCTGCAGCATGTTCATCAGGTCTATAAAGGTGCGTTTTATTATTGATGAAAATGGCAACCGTATTTCATTTTATTTATATTCTATGAATTGAAAATCAAATGGTTTGTATACAGCAATCATAATGGTCAATAGTTTTATATGTAAAATTTACAATAAAATCATTATGTTTTAAATTTTGTGTATCAATATTATTTAGAAAAATGTATGATAAAATTTTCAGAATAGGGCAACTAAAATTTGATAAGCAGATTTGCCTTTTATATGCAAAGAGATTTCAGATAGAAGCTTTAGTTTTATTTTACATTAATCAAACTGGATATTGTAAATTATAAGGTACATAATTTGGTTAGAAGTTGAGCCTTTCATGCATGAAAAGGTAGTTTTTTGTTTTTTTGAAAAATTATTTTAATTATAATATAATTATATTTTATTATAATCAAAAAATTAATCAATAAATGACAAAACATATTGTCTTTTTTTAGAGTGTATGCATGTCATTCAATGTATATGATTTGTTAAAACTTAATCTAAAATTTTTAAGTGAAAAATATTTGGTAAAACTAATTTAGTGTTTAATTAAGTGTTGAAAATACAATTAACAAAGCCTTTTTTTTTTATCTTAATTGATAGAACATATTTCAAAAATACTATGTGAGATTTATCCACTAAAACTATACACGACCTAGATATTAATTACCATAGTGAAAAAATTGTTTATTTAACTATTTAATGGCTAATTTGTTTGCCAGTCTGAGAATTCGAAAGGAAATAAAATTTTATGCAGAATTTTGCTGCAATTTATTAATTCGTAATTCGTTTTTTTTCATTATTTTTTTCCGACCGTTCGAATATGGATTTTGAAAGAACAAGCCTCTTAACTAGTGTTTTTCATAGTACTTTGATAATAGGAGGCAAAAGATTTATTAAAAATTTGAATAAATAAAATTAATGATATCAGTGTGAAATATTTTTTAAGTAAATTAAAAATTCATTTAAAATTAATTTTAAAAAAAACTTTTATAAAACTAAGTATATATTGAAGAAAAATAAGATGACGGAAATAAAAATTACGATAAAGAATAGTATAGGTAATAGAGAAAACAATAGGTTTTGACAGGAAGTTAGCTTTTTTCTTCATTTGATATGATTGTTTGTGACCTAGTTGTATTTTGTTAACTGACTCAAAAAATAAATAAGCATTTTGCGTTTCTTGCCATAAAAGAATTCTCTGCAAGATCGTGAATTTTTGTTCCGATAAAAATTTTTCATGTATTTTCTGGAAATATTTATTTTAAGAAAATGAAAATCGATAGGGCAAAAGAATATTTGTAAAGCAATATAAATATAAAATTATGGATCGAAGATTAAGAAACTCAGTATAGCTGTATTAAAGAAAGATTATTTACACTGGGTAACAAGGAAAAAAAAAGTATCATGCAAATGTTCGTTCTAATATCTAATACTTCTAAGAGTTTTTGAACACACTAAATTTTGCATATGTTCATTTTATCAAAATAATTTTCAATCAAATTTTAGTTTATAAAAAAGTAAAAGTGAATTCAGATCTAGAAATTCAAAAAATATTATTTTATTGTTTTGAAAAAAGGTTTTGATGAAATTTTTACAGAATAAATAGAATAAAATAAAATAGTGGTAGTAAATGAAATCATTATAAATATTTTCCATAATTTAGAAAATTCCCAAATTACTTGTCATTAATGATGTTTAAATTTTATTATCCAAAATTTTTAACCAAATTAATTTTAAAATCAATAAAAAAGATCATAATTTAAAATTTAAAAAGTGATTTCTTGCGTTTTTTAGATCAAATTTGATGCTTTACACGTGGGAATCTCAAAAATTTAAAAAAATCATAACCATGATTTATTTGTTCAAGTAAAAAAAAGGCTTGTAATTTTTTATCAAATAAATATGATGCACACCTAATAAATACACGCGCTTTAAATTTGATTTATGTTTTAGTGATCCAAAAATCATGGCTTAAAATCTTAGAAAGTAATTTCAATTATTATTAAATGCAATATTCATAAAACACCTGGGAAAGGTTGGAATGTTTAAGAATTATTTATTTCGAGCGCTTTATAATAAAAAACCTACTCACCTGTGTCTAATGAGTTTTATTCAGTTTAGCAGATACAATCTAAATATATAAATATAATTTTAAAAAATTAAATTTATTTCTTTTGAATGCAATTTTGAAAATTTAGCAATAATATGAGTTCATTTGTTCACTAAGTAGTAATACTAACCACATAGTTAATTATTATCGAAAATTAGTCGACTAATTAGTTTTTAATATTTACTTGTTTTGTGATCAAAAATTTTTAATGTAAAAACCCAAAAATCGTGATGAAGTTGATAGTCAATGATGAAAATTTTTCAATTTATCTATAATTCAAGTTATATAGCTCAAGAAATCTTTTTTTTCTACTTTATTATACTCTTTTCACCTAAAAATTGTTTTTGATTAATTGCATGGAAAATAAAGTTATCAAAATTTCGATATTCGTAGATTAGTGATAAAAAAATTTATGAATCCATAACAATTCGAAACGTAATTAATAGTTTCATGATTTTACAATAACTTAGGTTAAATAATTAAAATTAAGCTCAAATAATTAGCTATATTTTTTTATTATGATAATAAAAGAAATATTTTTCGATTGCCCATTAAAATTTACGATCCAAATAGGTAATTTCAAAAAACGGCTATTTAAATAGTTTAAACCATTTTCAAATATATAAGACCTAGTATAGGTAATTGATATACAAATAGAATTTATCTAAAGTTTTTGCTACTCATAACATTAGAAATATTTTGGTATACAGATATCTATGATTTTAGTTAATTTATTGATACAATTCGTAAATGAAATTTATAACAACACACTCCATAACAACATCATCATACATAATTTTTTTCGGCAAGTGAATATGGTCTATATTTTTTATTGGGACTTTGGCAAAAAAAGTGATTTTAAACTTTTTGATTCCAACATGTATTTTATTGATAAATTTACAAAATCACTTCTGAATTGATCTTTTTTTTCACTGTCTAAATTCTGCAGTTGAGATTTTCAACTAATAAATCTGTAATGTTAATTATAAGTCTGTAAATTATGGTATATATGTATTGAATTAGATTTATATTTATAAATTATTGATTGAGTAGCCTAGAAAGTCGATTTTTTTTCACGTTTATATTTATTTAATTTCAATTATGGCTCTTGATTTATACCATAAATTTTTCTTTTTTGCATAATAGAAAATTGCTGGAAATCAGAAAATTTAAGAAAAAAATAATGAAATGCCTATCACAGATTTATATAGCAAAGAAATTTTCGATTTGAGATCAAGATTTTTGTGTTGGTTGAGACATTTTTATTTTAATTTGAAATAATCGGAAAAATTATTGGACATTGCTAAAATTGAGTTGCCAAAACTAACGACAACTAAATTCTATTTAAAGGAAAAAAAAAATGAAAAAAAAAAACTACTTTTTTGCATGTGGAAGATCTTGAATTTTTGCAAAGTTTAATTTTCACAAGTTTGAAAATTCGATTTTGAATAAGATTGGATTAATACTTGAGGCAATTAAGTTTTATGTAGTTATTTAATTTCTTTATTATCTTCTTAATTATTTTTTTTTTATTTTTTAAGCAAATTAATTTATTTCTGATTTTTTTATATTGACTAATGGATTTGATTTCATGAAAATTTGCATTTTAAAAAAAAAAATAACGCTGGTGCAAGGACTAAATATTTATATCTTTAATAGTTTGGATAAATATGAAAAACATGATAGAAATATTCTGAAATTATCAGAATTAGGACAATCACAAAGAATAGATGCGCAAGTCTAAACAAAAACACAAATTGATTGTAAAAATATAATTAAAAATTTTGTTTGTCGTAGCAAACAGTTACTTTATATTTGCTACATCATTTTTGTATCAAATTTTGAATGGGGATATATTATTTTTTATCTTCTTAAATCAAAGCATTGTGAAGATTGGACTAGGTTGTCACATACTTAGTTATATCAAATTTATTTATTATATCTATCAATTGTAAATTATTCTAATGCGGCAAGAAGCTAATAGCATCGCAAGTCTAAAAAATTGTGTGAAAACATATAGTTATGTATAAAGTTATAAAGTAAATAAAAACTCGGATTAAATTATATATAAAATCGAATTGCAATAGATATATTTCATTTCAATAAACAGTGTTTTTTTTCTTATCTTTCTATTTATGAATTGCCTATATTATTTGTCTATTATCTCTAAAAATTATATTTTAATCAAATAACCAGGTTTCAGACTTAGTGCGACGTTCGAAAAAAAAAATATTTATATTTCAAACATTGAAAAAAACTAGGATAAATTTTCAGATTTTAATATTCACATATCTATCATACCACCCGAAAACAGTGTGCCTTGATTTCTGAGCTTTTTACCTTTTGATCTAGCTGGTTTAAAGTTTTTTTTGAAAAATGAAAAAAAAATTCTCTTCTCATCTAAATTAAAAAGATAATAATATTCTTTTGTCCAGACATTGTTTGTTAAAAGAAAACTGTTTTATAAAAACCAAATAGTTAAATCATCACTAAATGCTACGTGTGTGGTTTTTTTTCTACAAAAATTCTAAAGACTTTCCAATTTTTGTGTTGATTAGTGGCATCGTTTACCAATTATTATTATTCCCTAGAAAATAAGAAAGTCGGGTCTAATCGGCAACCAGCTTAATAGGATGTTCTTGTACTTTTTCGGGATGAGAAAAATTGGCTTTTGTTTTTGAATTAGTTAGATATCAGTGTATCGATTTTGATAAACCAAATATGAATAATAGATAAAAAAATAAGCATATATTAATTAGTTAATTTTTCAGTTAAGATCTTTATCAAATTAAATGACATTAAAATCTAAAAATTTTTATGCACTGGCAGTCAACAGGCAATTTTAAAATTATATTTTTTCTAGATTTCAAGTTAAAAATTATTCATCAAAATGTTGAATGTGTCTTCACAAAATTCGGAGGTAGATTTTGCTTTTAACACGTGAATCAAAAACTTAAGATTAATACACATAAAGCAAGGTAGATTAATATAGGTAGATTAGAAAGTTTGTTGAAATTAGTTTCATACACTAATAGCTAGAAATATAATACGCATTAAAATATATATTTCATAAATTATATGCGTAATTTAATGCCTTTTTAATGTAAAAAGAATGTGAAAGAAGGTAGTCTTAAGCTAGTTCTGATCATGAAAATAGATGTGTAATGATTTAGTTGGTAACTAAAAGTACATCAAATTATTATCTGAATGTGAAATTATTTCTTTATTACTGCAATCTAGTTATATTTGTAGATTTCAATTACCAGATGACTAGATCTTATTTCAATAAAAAAAATATTTCGTTCAAATTTTTTATCAATAAAAGAACATTTTTATGTCGAAAAAAATTTCAATCCATCAATTTCTAATTAAGAGTCTATTGATTTTTTTTCAATTCGAAAAATCTGAAATTTTATTTATCGTCATCAAGAAACTTAAAAAGCGAAAATAATTATTAAAAATATTCATTGGCGGCAATTTCTAATTGAATTATTAAATTGAATAAAAATTTTCGAAATAAAAAATTCTAATGCAGTTTAATCAAGCCCTAATAATCGGACTATTAAATGGATTATATTTATTGGTGTGCTAAATCCTATTGAAATAGATGATGGATTAAAATTCGAAATAACGACAGATTATTTATTTATAAATTTAATTTTATTCATTCTTTAAAACAAGAATTATTTGTTATAGAACTTAAATTTTTTCTGATTAATTTCGTCGTAATTTTTTCTTACTGCAAATTTACTTTCACCGTGATCAGCAATGAAGAATTCGTATAATTGAATATAGGTATATAGATTTTGTATTGTAAACAATGTCCAAGTAATTTCATATCAGCTGACCAAATTGAAAAGATATTTAATAGGAGCAACTAGAAATTTATAAAAATTTAAATGATCAAGTGAAGCGTAATAGATTTGTAAAGTATTTTTTTTTACTGATAATTTTTCAATAGATTTTTAGACTCAAAAAATTTCGTTTTAATATACACTGCCACTCATTTCAAGCCATTAGTAGTGCCATAAAATAAAATGATCAGTGGTCAAAGGCCACACACTAGCAATGACATTTTCTATATATTTCAATAAAGGGTTGCCTTGAAAAACATTACCAGTGAGAAACATATTGAAAACTAATACCTTCACACTATCATTGAAAAATCAATTTTCTCTATGTTCTAAACTTAAAAGTTATTTAAAAATGAAAGACTACCTATGAAGAAATTTTTTTTTATACATGTATTATTCGAGTGATTTAAATCATGAAATAAGGCAGCCTAATATGCATTTTTTAACGATATAGAAGAAATAATACAATTTTGAATATCTATATAAAATAGAAATGCCTTTTTTTGAAAATATATTCAAAGAAACTTATGTATTTTTTTACAAAGTTGTATGATACAATTTTGTAAAGAAATCAAATAATTCAGAAATCAAAAATAACTTATGGAAATTGCAAACCTTCAAATTCGTCTTAACATGTATATTCAAATATTAGTTATAATTTCTCATGCAACAATTATAAAATAAGATATTTCGCTCCCATTCGATTGTTGAAATTATATTGTTTTTTTTTTTTTTGAATTCAATTCATTTGTTGCCCACGTATTAAAATCATATGAAAGAAGGGATATTTTATTTTTTTATATTTGGTCAATTAATAAGAGGCAAACTTGACACAAGAGTGATATGTGTATTTGTTGATCTTTATCAGCCTTACAATTAACTATTCGACAATAATTTAAAGGAATGAAATTTGAAACCTTTGATTGTAATTCTTTTCATTTTAAATAGTGTT
>BLXL01002488.1:0-11064 GCA_023170135.1 Acarapis woodi
AAAAAATTAAATCGTTTTTTTTTTAAATTGATTGTTAATGCTTGATTCTCAAGTAAACAGTCCCAAGCATTGTCTACGAACGAAAATTAAGCTACAGTTCAATAGATAAATGAAAACGATACAAGAATCAAAATCAGGTCATTTATAAACTTAGTAGGTATAATTTTTGAGGAATAATACATTCAGATAATTAAAACTTGATATTTTTTTCGATATTAAATAATTGTTAGTTTTCTCAATAATTAATGGATTATAAAATTAGTTCTTTTTGATTTTCGAATTTCGGACAAGATAAATTTACCATTTTTTAAATCAAAATAAATTTACACTAAACATTTTTTGGTCTTTGAATTTATATTTATTTACAAAAATTAATAAACTAATACAAATAAGAACTGAATTCACAAAATTCTTGTAAATGATGACTTAGTCAATATAGATGTAATGTAGATTTAGTGTGGTAATTAAATTATTTCACACACTTCTATATATTTAGGAAAAATTATTAAAATCGATGCTTTCGTTGCATAGATTACCTTCACACGTTGATATACAAATATCGTTATTTTCAGTATCCTTTGAACAGATCGATATCCGATTATTCGAGCAACCTCCATAAATTAATCTTACATGACCAGCTAGAAAAAATAAAAATTAATCATTATTTTAGAAAAAGCCTAAAAGTGATCAATAAAAAGATTAAATTTATGAATTTAGAAGACTACAAATGGCAAGTTAATAATTGTCAATGAAAACTATAAATTATAATGATTATTTGAATTTTTCTTGAAAATTTTTGCACAAAAAACTAATCACTATGCTGAAATTAATTGACAAAACAACTTAATTCTTTCAATAGATTAACAATTAACCATTTTGACATTAATAAATGAAAAATTGTGATTAATGATGAAAATCAACTTTGTTGGTCAATTCAAAAATAAGCAAATAGGCGTTAAAATATACGAATTTAATTAATGAACGCAAATACTTCGTGAAATATTTTTATTGCACAATAAAAAGTTTTTCTCAAATTAAGAATCAATTTCAAAGCTCCACAACATACAAATCTAAACATAAATCAAATACATTCTGCCAACAAATATCTGATATAAAATTTATAAGCTCAGAGTATCCCTAATTAGCTTTATCTTTTTTTTTAAATTAGTTGTGTCGTGAAAATTGTACTTTTTATTATAATATTTGATGTGTAATAATATTTAAAAAAAAATCCTATTAATTATTATTGGTTACACATGAATTTTTCGATAAAAAAAATTACATATGGTATATAACGAGCCTAATAGGTATTTTCTAAAAAATTATGGATGATCATCAATATAATACAGATATTTATAATTCAGACGCAACGCACGCATTAATTTTTTAATTAAAAGTGATGCATGGTTGTGTTATGAAAAGTTAGTAAATTTTCGACTTAATTACTATTTTTTTTTATCTGGATTATAAAATATAAGCTGGAAAATTAAATTTCGAATAGTTTTTTTTTTTATATTTGTTATTAATTATTCTCAAATAAATAATGGATTACCTTTCGATTTTTCCCATACCAAGTTGCAATTATGATCACGATCTGGACAATCTTCGATTTGCCAATCTTTCGGATTTTGAGTTGAACTGCACGATATTTCTTCAGAACAAGTTCTACATTGTATGGCTAGTTTAAACGAAATTTAATATATTAATAAATATAAAATTTGAAAAAGGAATTTTATAATTAATTGTTAGAAAATATGAAAAGGGCTAAATTTTAGTCTGATTAATTATGAGCTAGAATGTATAATTAAATAAATTTAAAAAAAAAAATATGAAAAAAATATAATCTAGTTTATAGAATTATAAAAGATTTGAGAGGAAAAAAATTTTATTCTTTCAATTCAATCCATATATACGATTCGAAATTAGATGTAAAATAAAAAAACTGAATAAAATTTTAAAACTAACCGCGAAGAGGAACAAGATTGGCGATCACATGAGTTAGAGTTATCAAGATAAAAATGCTCAAAAAAATGGTAAAAAAAATTGTAAACTTCATCTTTTTTGTTTGCAAAACTAAGTATTAATTTTGAAAAAAAAACTAGAAAAAAAGTTTTACGAAAAAGCAAAACTGAATCTCAATAAGCGAATAAGTGATGGGAATTGTTTAACAATAAAAAGATGTTTGATGATTAAAACCAGAATTTAAGAGAAACTTGAAATTAAATATTCTAACTATAAGTAAGATAAATTTTCGGTATGCAAAGGTTTTTAATAATCATTTATTTCGAAGACATGTGATAAAAATTGATGAAAGCAATTTATAATTGAAAATTTTGAGAAATTTTAAAGTTATCAGCACATTTGGACAGTAAATGACACTGATAAAACAATATAATTCCAATAAATAATATATAGAGTGATTTATAGGCACTGATTTTTGATTATTTTTTTAAAATAAAATTGATAATTTTCTACGTAATTTACACAGAATTAACTTTTGAAACACATGAAATCAGCATACGTAATTGCTTTATTCACTATGAAAGGTGTGCGCTTCCTATAATATCAATCGTAGTTAGAAAAGAATAAGCACTTAAGACGAATAATTATCTAATTTTTAATACAAGATTTAAGTTTTGTTGATGATTAATTTGAGAACAACGATTAATTATTGATGAACATATGGATGAACAATTTTCCGCTTCTTTGCTAATAGTTCGGGTTGATTTTATTCTGAAAAAGAAGAGCCTCTGCAATTGGGTAAATCCAGGTACATCAAAAATTTGCTTATTTCAAAAGATTTTAAAAATGTACTTGAAGTATTTTCTTGTTTTTTTTTTTTTTTTTTGCTAGAAAAAAAATTATCATGTTATTTGCGTAAACTACTAAACACCAATATTCATTATTAGTTAATGAAAATTTAAATCATAAAAATATGATGCATTTCATATTAATGTATATTTGCTATCCAGGTGCATATTTTCTAAAGCTCAGTCAAACCTTACCATCAATTATATTTAGTCAAACAAATCAATTTCTTTGAAACGAATATATTGGTCACAAAGATAAGGAAATTAGAATTGATAAACAAAAATATTTTGTTTTTTGAAAACAGACAAAATCATTTATTTTATCTCGAAATAAGACGCACGCACAAATTTCATTTTTATATAAGTAATATGTACAAATTATTGCACTCGCTTTTTTAAGAAACAAGTATTTGATGAGAACCAAAGAAAATTTTTAAAAGTCAAATTCGGCCAAAATTCAAAGTGTATCACCGGCCAAAAATCATCAAATTTAATTTCATAATATGAAAAAAATTTTCATTAAAAAAAAAATAAACAAGAATAATTTTTTTTCGCAATTTCGTCCAAGTAGATTGCATTTTTTTAAGTGATTTCTAGAGAAATGTGTGCTTCTACTACTCATTCAAAGAAAAGTTACTTGGGTATTTTTCATATCCTTCATTCAAAATACACCTGTAAATACACCTTAGGGGTGCTGGCCAAGCTAAAATTAGAAAAATTAGCTTAAAACTTTATTTGATTATGACTATAATCAAAACATTGAAAATGATGATTTTAAAAATATAAAGTATACGTAGAAATGTTCACGGACAATTCGTCTTAGAGCGACAGTCAAAATACTCGAATTAAGTATTTTCAAGCGAAATCAAAAGTGAAGAGGCTGGAATTTCGAGTGTGCAAATGTTTGTTTAATTTTTTTTTCATTACCTCAAAATAAATTAAAGGCACTCATTTTCGATAAAAAATATAAATTTTATTTTCAATTGTTAAAATTTCTTCACCAAAACAAACCGAACATTTTGATTTTTCACCTTCAATTTGTCAAACTTTAATCTTAAAATTTAATCAAATATTGGATGACTTAAATTTTTTAATATTATTAACAATACAGACGTAAATTATATGATGAATAAAAAATCAATGAAATTTGAATAATTTACTTAATTAAGGTCAGTAGTTGAAAAATTATTATCAAAAAAAACTTAAAATAAAAAATTTTTAATTACAATCAAACAGAGAAAAAATATACACAAAAGTTTCAAAAAAGATAAAAATTCTTGTCTTCATAATTTTTATAAAAAAGGCTTCACCATTCGCTTTTCAAAAATTGTCGATTTGAATCATAAAACAAATAAATTTTTTTTTTATTAAAAAAATTCAAAAAGCTAAAGCAACATTCATTTGGATTGATCAGTTAGCCAATGCCAAAACTAAAATTGAAAACTCAAAAAAAATAAAGTTACAAGTTTAAATCAGAAGCCTCGATTTAATGAGGTTAAGTATGCTAAGAATTCAAAAAAATAGATCATTTAGACAGAATTAAAATTTATTAGAATTTGATGACTAAAATTTTTGCTCTCGATTTATGAAAAACTTGTTCGAAAATAGAACTGGAAAACTGAAAGAATAGGCAAAATAAACATAAAACCAAATTAAAAATAAATGGCCTAAAATAAAAATATGTATTTATTAGATTAAAATTTATAATTATAATATTTACAAATCTAAGAATTCTTGTTTATTGTGATTTCGTTAATTCGAATAAATGTGATAGGATGTCGATAATAGCGATGCTTTCGTTTTCTCTGCTCCTTTCTTGTAATTATGTGATTGTTTATGGTGTACGATTGTGTTTTTTCAATTGGCGTCACCTCAATATTCACTTTGTGACGATCCAATAATGGTCTTCCAATTAATGTGATGTAATCGTTTCCTACCATTAAGCATTTTTCTAGCTTGATTCGCTCGCCAAGATTAGCTGGAATGTCAGCTTTTATCTGAATAACATCACCTTCATGTACAAGATGTTGATAGCCATACATGTGAATAACAGCGAAATGTCGATTATTTTTAGTTTTTTCAACCAAGTCTTCAAAGTTATTAAAAAATGATTTTTTCTTCTCTGAAATCTGATTCAAATCTTCAAGCAGACCAGAATAAATTCGCTGATTTTGTCGGGAACAGTTTTTCAATTGTTTAGCATTTGCTTTGCTCAAATTGAATGGCTTCGTTAATTGTTTTAGAATATGATTGGCAAACATTTTATTTCTAATCTTCTTTTGCCAAAGACAATAATTAAGGCAGTTTAAATTTTATGAATGATCTCAATTTAAATACGAGGAAAAATATTAACAAAATATAACTAACACGTTCAATTGATTAATATTCAAGATAAACTTTATTATAAATATTTAAAGAGGTTTAGAAAAATTTTCAAAACAAACGATCGGTGTAAGTTTAACTTATCAGATTATTTTGACGACAATCAATTTTCTCATTTTAGTTCAGACTTATTGTAATAATCGAAAATAAAATAGAAATTTTCATCAGATAGATTTTATGTGCATTAAAATAAACAATATGTAATATGATGTAAAATTGGAAAACATTTGAAATTAACTTCTCAAAATAATAGGAAATATTAAAAAAGAAACAAGTAACTAAAATCCACAGAATAGTTATGTTTAAAAGTACAATCTAGTATATTTCACATAATAAAATAAAAAAAAAAAGTGACTTTATTTCTTAAAATATCTAAGCTGATTAGCAACATAATTTAGAAAAATTGAAACAATCAAATAATCGATTTTTGAATCAAAAAATTAAAAAAATAAAATTCTTCAGCTATATATTTAAACATGTTTCGAAGTGGTTTATTGTTCTATTTGAATCTTAATAACACAAAAATTAGTCATACTGAAATCGAACGCCTAATTTTGTCTAACGCATTTGGGACTTAGCTAAAAATAATTTTTTTAATATATGGATTTAAAAAGTCAAAAAAAATTTTTAAATCAAAAAATATTTAAAAATTTTCTTATATATTTTATTTCTATTTTTGAAATATGTTAGAAAAAAGATTTTAATTTGAATGGCATTGATTTTATTTTTCAAAAGACGTTTAAATAAGTGAATAATTTATCAGTAAATAAGATAAAAAGATATCTAAACGATTTGATAAAAATTAGAATTTCAAAAAAACAAAATTTGAACAAAATTTTTGCTTTAGAATCGAAAAAATCAGTTGTGAAATGTATGAACCGATTGTATTATATAATTTGAAGTTTCATCATTAGCAAAGCATCTTTTTTCGCTTTCAAACGCTATTTATGCCAAAATTTTCTGATAATTACGATTCAAATAAATAATCTAGTTCTAATTTTTCCCTTAGGAATGTGATTAATAATTTCTTATCAAAATGATTTCTTGACCTTTAAAAAAATTACTTGAATCTTGCCTAGAGAAATATTCAATTCTAAAACATTTCTCATTTTTAGTAATAACGAAATGGTTTTGAGATCCGTTGTAATTTGCGTAATTGTTGAATGATGTGAAAATTTTATTATTTATGAATAATTTCTTAAAGCATTCTTTTCCATTAAATTTATAAGGCTTACCTGACAATCTTAAATGCACTTGTTTTATTTAGAGGACCATGGTTCATTAAAGAATCAATTAAATGCTTGATTTGATGTTGATTCATAGTAAAGTGTCGTCTACTGAATACGTTTTCTCTGTTTGAAAGATAACTTTCAATCATAGAACCCCAATCTATAATTTTGATATTATATATATCAGAATAAAGAAATGGTTATAAGTCAGACGATAAATTGAAGATCTAAACCACACTGGACCGTGATAAAATAAGAATTCAAATAATTGACCAATATTTAAGTTTCTTAGATCTTTTTTAAGAAGTGGCCAGAAGTTGGCACAAGTTTTATGTGTTGATTTAATTTGATTAAATGGTCCTTAGTGATGTAACAAACACTGTATTTGGATTAATTAGAAATTATTTGTTGATAAATATTCAGTTATAATTTCAGATAAAAAGTGCATTGGTTCAGGTGGTATGACTTTAAAAAAATCTGCTTCCAGGTAATTAATTTAAATCAAAATGGTTAGAGACTTCACACCAAATAATTGATTCAAATTTGAATTAGCAATTTTTTTTAAGATCTCTTTGTGTAAATTTGTGTTTCTTCAATGTGCGTTTTGATTTGCTAGATAAATATGAATTTTAATTTTTTTATTTTTATCTACTTCAAATTCTTTAAGCTCAGACTGCAAACACTCTGTACAACTATAGTTAGAGTTGTTACGGTTGTGTCCCATGAAATAATATTTTTCTTCGAGATCGAGAACAATATTTGTAAAAGCCGATTGAACAGCAGGTAGATGTAAATCCAAAGCTCACTTCGATATCTAGATCATATTTCTCAAGAAATTGTTTCCAACTATTTAAATGTGTAAACTTCTCACACCTAAATTATCTAGATTATTATTCGAAGAAAACTTATTATTTTTAGAAATTCGTCTATTGTTGCATTTGACGTGTTTGATTTTGTTCGCAAGATCAAAATTCTTCTCGTAATTTCTTTTTCTTAATTGCTTATTGAATTATTATAGAACAGATCACGTTTTGAGTGATATTCTTCAGTAGATTCATTTTGATCATTTATTTCATTGTTGAATTTATATTTTATTCACTTTTTTATTTCTTTTGGAATCATTTGAATAATTGATTTTGAATTATAAATCGAAGATTTTCTCAAATGTAAAGATGAAGGTATTGTGTAAAAATATTTTAAAATAAAATTAATTATCAGCAGTAATTTAATTAACCATTTTTTATAGTTTATATAATTAAGTTCATGTTGAATTTTAAAAATAGCGTTTTTGAACAAATGAATATTCTTAGTACGTAAGTTGACTTATTGGAAAAGAAAAAGGTCAAAAAGACAATTCATCCCAGAAACTGAAAGATGGTATCAACGATAAAATTATGAGATTCGTTAGCCAATTATTTATAATAAATTGTTCGGTTGAAAATACATACAAATCTACTTTGACAGGTATTAAGAGAAGTCGGCAGGTAAATTTCGTGGAAAAATTCCCCATTTTTATCATGATAGAAATCAAATTAGCCTGTCAGAAATATCTACCTCAACTCACAAAAGACTAAAAATGGAAAGCAAATGTCATTGGGGCTTTTAAAAAAAAGTTGAAAATTTCAAACAAATTTTATCGGGAAATTAGAGATATTAATGGTGAATAATTATACTTCAGTTATTATTTTATTCTAAATTTTACATGTAATGACTTTTAAACAGAAAATCTATGAAAAGATGATAATATTCTAAAACGAGCCATGATTGAAACACGAATAATTGAACGCGATTTAATTGACTTTTTTGGATCGAATAAATTTCAATGTGACAAAAAAATTCAGATTTGTAAATTAATGATTTATTTTTAACTATTTTGAATTTGATTTTTTTTAAAGTAGAATAAATTGAGAAAATTTAAAAAAAAACATTTAAAATTCGTTTTGAAAAACATGTTGAAAACGTGCTACTATTTCCATGATCGGACACATTTCAAACACGTCTTTTTTTTAAAGATTTCCAAATATGTTTTAAAAATTTTTTATATTTTTTAGTAGGTTACCATTAAAAAATAAATCGCTTTGTAAATCTTTGTCTTTTTGATCGATTTTAAAACAATAATTTTAAAATTTTTGGGCGCATAATGGACAGACAACACTTTTGATTTTTTGGAAACATTTTAAATGAAAAGTATGAGTGCAATCTGGAAATAGAGATCATAAAATTAGAAATTAATTTTGTTAGTTTTTTGTATTTGCGAGACTAATATTCAGAAATAGTGGCAATTAAAAATCAAAATCAAATTATAAATTTAGCATAGCAATAAGTATCATAAAAAATGATTCAAAAAAATAAATATTTTTTATATAACTAATAGTTTCTCTTTTTTGAAAAGAACTATTATAAAAAGCACTAATAAATTTTTTCAAATATAATTTATACAATTTCATGTTTTTTAAAAAAAAACTTTGTACTATTTGCAAAATTCAACATTTATAAAACTTCTAAAATTGACTTTCTTTTAAATTAAAATTAAGAAATTACTTAGAATGATATTTTTTTCTTGTTCATCAAATTTTTCAAGACAGATTGCACAAGTATCTTCGAATTTACAGGCTCTTGGTTTATTGAAGTTTTCGTGTGGAGTTTCTTTCTTACTTTTCTCATAATAACTAGCAGCAAACCATGTTGTAATGGCCGCCAAACCTTCATTTGAAAAAAAACGGAAAAACAATTGAATATATAAATCAAGAATTAGTAGACCAGAATTAAAAATTTTTAAATACCCATTAGAGCTAATGTACTTGACATGTTGGATTTTCGACCTTGATTGTCCCCTAAAAAAATTTTAAAAATAATTTAATTCAATTCAATTCATTTCAATTCAATTGAAAATTGAATTTTTTTTACCCATTTCATTTGAGATATCTATCAAAGCAAGTTGAAATTAATAAGCAAAGGTCGTTCGAGAACCTTAATCAAATAGTACGAATTCAAAAAAGAATTCCAAAAATGAAAAATAAATCGAAATTACCTATCGATTTTATGACTATCTTATACAAAACAAGGAGAGCAAAATCACTGGAAAAGTTTAGAATTTGTAAATAATATTTGCACATGAGCATTTCAAACATTCGAGTTAAACTCATTTCATAAAAAACATTGTGAAAATGGCCAGCAAATAATTTTTTTATTCTTAAATTGTATTTAGAATAGTTCGCTTTAATTCAAAATTTATCCAAAAAGTAATTTTATGACACCAAATTTGATTTTTTTTAGGTAATCTAATTGAAAATGTCAACCTTCGAATTTCCTATTTCTTCATGGTTAGATTGTTGGCAGATAATTTTTTTTATTTTTTCATCATCTTTATCAATCATTTTTTTAAATTTACTGCCGAAAATTGTCTTTCGTAAAGGTACATTATCATTTAGCGATCTATTCCAATCATTTCCGTTAGAAATACCTTCAGAGAAAAATTTTTATTGAATGAAAATCGATAAAAAAACAAATTTACTTACTTAATAAAATTTCGAACACTTGATTTATAGACAATACTTTACTCGCAGCCATTTTTATATATGTTTCAATCGGAAATCTACCCGTCCGAATGCTTTTTTGATTAGCTGATTTCAAAGTAAGATTTTTATGAAAATTATGATCGACTAAACCACCAATTATAAAAATCAAATCATTTCGCTCGGCAAACAAATTTTCCGATTGTGGTAGACAGTGTTCAGAATCAGGTGTAAGATAAATGATTTTTGACAATTCATCTGTAGATTTAAAATATTCGTACCTTTTTTCAGGATATATAAAAGACAAAATGGTTTTAAAATGTGTAAAATGAATATATAATTTAATACATACCAGTTTTGTTCGATCAGATAAATATTCCATTTATCGATATTGTATTTTCTGAGAAAAAATTCCTTAATTTTACTATCGAATGAAGTTATATAAAATTGACAAGGTTCTTTAATGAATAAAAATAAATGAAAATCATATTAGAAGAATTTGATGGGCTTTTACCTTTACTTCTTCGATTTACTGAATAACATCGCTGAATTTGCTTGAATGTTTTTTGTAACTCACGTTCGCTCATTAAATCACTATAACTTAAATCTACAACCACTTTCATTTTGTTCATTGATTGTTCCATTTTTGTAAATATTACAGGAAAATGTTCATTTTTTTCGATTTTTTCTCTTTTTTTTACCTTTCTTTTTTCACGATTCTTCTTACGTAAATCAACTTGTAATGATTTGAATATCTAAAAAAATAGATAATATGATTCGAAAGAAATTAACAAAAGCAATAATTCAGTATAAATTTTACCTTTTGTTTAAACATCTTCTTCAATTGATTTTTAGTGATTTTCTTTTCTTTAATCTCTTCTATACTTAAGCCAACCTTTTCAGACCATGATTTCAATTTTATCAAGTATTTTTCATCTTCGAATTTCTTTTCATCAACACTATTACTCGCATGATCTATTGATGACATTCTTACAGAGTCTAATAGACTAAATTAACACTTTTGAAATTTGGACAAAATATCTTCGATCTAATTTTTAATTTTAACGCACGTGCTTATTAACACAAGATTGCTTGGCAAAGAAACTGTTTGTAAACATCTCTTATAAA
>BLXL01002490.1:0-10641 GCA_023170135.1 Acarapis woodi
TTCTTAATTCATGCAAACATTCCTAAATTATATTTATTTTTTGCATTATATTTAAATATATTAAATGAATTTAACACCACTTTTGTTATCATTTTTTTGAAGTTGAAAAATTTTTTATTATGTTCTTATTTGACAAGAATTTTTTTTTCATACATATCGAAATGAATCACAGTCTATTAACTTTATATTGTGATTATGGTTAGTTTAACTCTTAAAACTAATCCTTCATAACAATGATTATATGAATTCTTTTATTTTCATGCAATGATGGTGACATTCTAATTACCGATCTAAGCCTAAAGTTAGTTTTTTTTTCAACCTATTATTTGAATTGTCTCAAACTCTCAAATTATCATTCCCAAATTTTTTTCATATTAGAAAATAATATCAAAAAGTGTTTCTATAACTGTTTAGTAAATAGAATGAGTATAATTTGAAATTTTAAAAATCTTTTGATTCTAATAAATCTTAAAACAAAAAGATTTTATAATTGAGTGTATTTTATCAAAAAAAACCTTGATCGATTTTTTTAACACACCGTCACATAATATTCTAATCTTTTATCATGAAAAATTTCTTATGTCCATGAGCCTATAATAAGTTTAAAATAATAAAAGTATTTTCAAAATATTAACTAGTAGTTCATAAAAAATTACTATTTCCAGAGTTATCTAATTATTAAATTCAATATTTTTTGAATTAGTTGAGTTTGAATCTAATCTTTAAAATATCGAATGCCATCTAGTTTTCCTTAATAAGTATTCAAGAATTCAAAGAAAAATAAATTTTCATAATCTTTTTTGACAGTCGTTTACTATGTGAATCTATAATTTATAATCTCAATTTACAATGCGCCTTTTGAAAAAGAAAATTTGAAATTTATTGAATTAACAAAATGTTTATTTTTGGATAGAAAATTCTAAATTGTAATTATAGAAATCTAATCGATTCGGGATGCGAGCAAAAATTATTTTTTTGAAAAAAAAAATTTATAATAGTTTTCGATCCTTAATCATTTATTTCAGAAATCATTAAAAAAAATCATTTCCATTCATCACAAACTAACATGTTTTAATTTTAAAAAAATTTACTAATTGATACTTTTTCTTTTTATTTTTTTTTTAAATAATCAATAATTTATCTAAAGTCTGCTCTGACAATTAATATAACAGCCACACAAGCTTTTTGTTTGATTAGTCAATGCCTCAATCAAATAAAGCAAACTCCTACATTTATAGGCAAGTTTAAAATTTTTTATTTGAACCCAAAAAATTTTTATCTGATAATTTGATAGCAACTAGTCGTTTGTTAAAATATTGTTTCGTATTTTTATACCCTCATATATAATGAATAATGATAATAAATTTCTAATTGATGAATGATCGATCAAGAAATTATTAAAAAATCCAATTCTCCCTACCCTTGCTTTAGCTTCGAAGATTCGAACAATAAGTCATATTCGAAAATAAAAATTATTTATAACTTATGTAAAATATTTTATATTTTAGTTAAAATTCATAATTCATCTTGCAATGATAGTTATCTCGAATTTTTAATACAATACACGATCAATTGTAATAAAATTATTCAAATCATTCAAATTTTATTTTTAAGTAGGTAGAAGAAGAAAACGAGAATTGGAAAGCAATATTGAAAGAAATGAATTAGTAATGGATGAGGAAAGAATAATCAATTCTATTGAAAGTGATTCAAAAAAAGCTATTGATTTCAAATCAACAAATATCAAACAAATTAATCAAAAAACAGATCTAGCAAAAGTATTAAGCCGATTTGAGAATCAATATGATGAAGACGATAAACAAAAAGATGCATTAATACAGCAAGAAGCATTAGATAAATTAAATTTATCAGCTTACTCGCCAGATATAGATAAACGAGACGAAGTGTTTGAAACGACTACTGAAATAATAGAATTTGACCTTAATGGAAAATCAAATAAATATATTGTCAAGAAAGAAATACAAGCATTAATAGTCGACCTACCAGAATTAATTGATGTCAATTATCCAAATGTAAACTAAAAATTTAAATTTATATAATACTTGAATTATTTACAATTTATTATTAATAGTTATCGAAAAATTGGAAAATTTTTTTCGATTTCAGGTAATAAATTTTCTTCACAATTTGTAATCTTGCAATCAAACGAAATAATGTCCTCTAAAGCCAATCTTATAAAGAATAGAATTAATTCGATTTCAATTTTTGTAATTTCTAATATAAAAATATTCCATTCTTCAAATTAAATTTTGGGCATTTCAAAATATTATTGTAATACATATTTATGATTCTTTTAAACAAATGTACACATCTCGATTTTTGTTTTATTTTGAATGATAATGATTGAATTCAAATTTATTTGCTACAAATTTTAAATTCTTAATTGGTGAAAAAATTAAAGTAAAAAAGGGAATTGACTTGAAAGAAACTATTACTTTGAATCATAAAGTATAAATATTAATATCTATAAAAACTATAGAAATATAAATTTTTAATATTCTCTTCAAATTCTTTTTTAAATTACCACTGCAAACGAGGACATTATCAAATTAAGTGAAATATAAAAAAGAAATGCATGTGGAAAGATGATTGAATGAAAAAAATTTGCTAGATAGATCACAGTAAGAGAATCGATCATCTAAAATAAGTCATAATTCAAGTTTTATTGTTGAAAAATTTGAGACTGAATCATTACTAGATTGAGTTTGAAAATTAAAATTTAGGGCTATGAAATATATATGAAATGTAATTGAAAATCAAATCCATATTTTTTTTTAAAAATTTAAATTTATTCCTTGAACATTATTTACTGAATATAATTTTATCGTTGCTTGAGGGATTATAATTTTTAAATAATATTGAAAAATACACTACAGTGTATTTTTTTATAGATTCAAGATCAACTTGTAAAAATAAAACAAACAAAAAAATAAATGAAATTTTTCATGCCTTGCTGAAAATGTATGAATAAAATATCAAAATTATTTTAATATTGTTATGTAATGTGTTAAATTAAAAAAAAACTTCGAAAATAAATAATTTTATGTTCAAAATATATTTGGAACTTATAAATTTAAGATATTTTAGCTAAATCATTTATAACTGATTGGTTTTAATAAACATCAAAAATAAAAAAAAACAAACAGGAAGTTCTTAATGAGTAGTGTATATCCTTTCAAAATTCAATAAATTATTTAAAATAATTATTCCATTTTAAATTCAAATGCATTTTATTTTAATTAAACAAATTTACTCAATAATGTTTTCATTAATCTCATTAATTTCAATTTTAATTCATGTAAACATTCTAAAGGTACTTAAAACAAAATAATCAATATTTAATCAATATTTAATCAATATTTTTAAATTTATTTACTTTATTTTGCTTTACTAGAGGGAGACACTTTGAAACTATTTTAAATCACATACGTGAACATGTAACATTTATAAATTTTAAATGAAAAAAAAAGGCCCTTGCTCTTTCAAAAAGGAGGATGATTTTTATTTAAGTTCAATTTAGCATAAACCATAGAAAATCAAGAATTAGTCAGATTAAAAACGGTTAGATTTTATTATAAAACATTGTTTTTTTTTATCAAAAACCATACATTTTTGTTTAAAATTTTAGACTTTTTTGAATCGCCAACTGGTGTAATAAGTAGCCATGTTAATATTTTTTAGTGATACAAATAAAAATTAAAAAGCATATCGATAAAGAAAAATTTTTGAAGCTCATGTTTAATGAAACAATATTAAATATTTAAAAATAGCTTTTTTGGAATCTCAAAATGTAAAATAATAAAATAAAATTAATTGAAAATAATGTAAAAAAAATATCAAATTTTTTTAGATCAAAATTCTATTTTAAACAAACTAATTAAGAAAGATGCTTCAAAAAATATCGTTATTTGTATTATTTTATAATTCATATGAAAAATAATAATAAATTTTCGATAAACCAGATCTTATTTGTTTTGAATAAATATAAATTAATTAGGAATAAATATCACATTTTGAATGGTAATTTTAAATAGAAGCAAATCTTTTCATTTATGATGTTGAATCGTTGAAAAATGAAACAATGGTTTCTGAGTTTAATTAGGTATAAAAATTTTAAAATTTGACCTTATTTTTATAATTGTCTCTCAAAATTGGCCAGTTGATTTGTAAAAAGGCAATTATTTTTTCAAATATCAAATTTAAATTAAATAATACTCTCAAGACAAAGAAAATTTCATTTTACTTTTTTTTTCGAAATTCAAAGATTTCAGTGAATATAAAAAAAAATAAAAAAAAATTTGAATGATAGCAAGTGTCATTTATATATGAAATTCGAAACTATTTTTGAATCAATTTAATAATCAGTAGATTCGAATAAGCTAAAATAAGAAAAAAATCTCTAATTTCATCGAACATTATTGGTCATGTTATAATAAATAATTTTTTTTTTCATGTATTTTGTGATAGTTTTTGTAGAAAAAATTTTATTATAAATTTTTAGAATAGATATATAATGCTAAAAAAGAAACGATAATATTTTTAGAATTTAGACCATTATTTTTACTATAAACAATTCATTATAATATAAATTTTAGTAATTATCATACAATAAAAATTAAACTTTCTAGTCTAAAATATTACGCTTTGAAAACCGCAAAATTTACTTAGAAAACAAGATAAAAATAAGATGAAATAAAGAAAATAAATTCACGATTTTATTAATAAATAAATAAATAAATGTGAAAAAGTAGACAATTCCTATTCATACTCATTAATCTAGCTGGGTAAATTGAAGTTTTTGAAATTTTTTAGACAATTCAAAGTGTTTAAATCACTGAAGCTAGGTTGAAAATTTATAATAAATTTTCAGCAAATGCTAATCTTGATCTACTTTAAGTTCATAGCTTAAATTTGTGAACTCTAGAAATAAAAATTCAGGAAGAACACCGCATGCTTAAAATGGTTTAGGTAAAATTAACCGCAAACACAAGATTTTTGTTCAATAGTCAACAGGTTTTGTGAAATTATTTTCAAAATAATCAATTCTAGATATCTTTAAAAATTTTATATTCTATAGCTAGGCAGCTGATTTTTTTATTTAGAAAATTGAAAAGCGGGAGACAACATCGCTTATTGCAAAAAAAAATATAAATGCTGTAAATTCAAAAGGCCAAAACTTATGTCCTAGAACCCATTTTTACAATAAAAATTGAAATAGAAAGAAATCATAAAAGAGTGAAATTCAAAATAGAACCATGGATGAGCACCCAAATATACCTTAATTTATTATTGAGTCATATGCTCAAGTATAGTAAATCAATATATGATCAAAGTACAATCAGCATGAGTTGCAATGATGAAAATTCTTAAAAAAAAAATTTTGGAAATTGCAAAAAAATATTGTTCAGAAAATAATTAACAATAAACTGCCTGGCTTCATTGAATCTTGTTCAATAGGACTAATGATTATGTGGTCATTAAAAAAATATGTACTTTTTGACTTTTGGTTTTTAAGGTCCTTTAATATGATTTAGAAAAGTTTGAAACAAAAAGTTTGAAAAAAGTAATAAGGCATACTACATTAAGATGGGTTAATTTTTTTTTTTAAATTCTAAATAAATTTTTATTATACGAAATATATAAATAATCTAGAAAATAATGTTCGGGCTAATGAATAAAATTAAAAAAAAAAAAATTTTCTGCCTATTCATTGCAAATTTTTATATTTCATTTTAGATTACATTTATTAAATAACAGTTATGACTCAGGTTCTGGAATTACAGGTACTTTACTTTTTTTTTAATATCCGTCAAAATAATTTTAAAATTTAAAATTCTAAAAATATTACAATTTTGTGTACTTACTAACTTGTTGTAAAATAATATAAATTAATTAATTTATTCGATTCGGTCTAATTTTTAAAAAATAAAAATTCATTAGAAATTACTTTTTTTTTAATTTACTATTTTTTTTTTAATTAAGTGAAACTTATTCATACAGATTTTTTTTTCATTTTTAAGGTTCATTATGCATACAAAAAAAAAATATTTGAATAATTCTTAAATTTAATAAAAATTTCTGATTGGTCGAGTTTTCGTTGAAAAAATTTAAAAAAATTAAGACGGAAGGTTTAAGGTTACAGGAGAAAAATAGCTAACTAGCATGCACAGAGAATACATTGATGATAAGTCAAAATTCAAATTCTTTACATAGAAGTTTTTTTTGTTCAATTGTCAAAAAAAGATTTAATTTAGGCTTTATTTAAAGTCAAAATTTCGGTACACCTAACTCTCCTTCAAATATTCAAATAGCGAATGAGGATAATTTTTTTCTTTAAATAAATAAAAATCAGGACAAATTTTCAGAGAGAACTATAATTAACTATTCAAAAATGAATTTTATTCTGAAAGGTAAATCATGCAAAAATGTCTTTTATTTGTGATCTGGAACCATGACCATAGATATCTAAAAGCTAACTTGTATATTTTAAAAGTAATTTTGTTTCGTTTCGTTGATTTGATCAACTTTGATCAAATCTAGATGCTTTCAACACATTTTCATTACATATTCGATAAATATAATTTTATTGTGTAAAAAAAGTTCAATATTAATTACAATTCTGCAAATAGTAAAATGACAACGAAAACTTTTTTAGAAATTAACATCGAATCTACTATTTTCATATAGTTCATGATAAATTTAAAAGATGGCAATAGATTCTAAGTACTATTTCGTTCAATTATAAGTTTGTCTCTTTTACAAAAAGATATAAATTAAGTAATATTATTGTTTAAAATTTAAAAAACAAGGTGCCATTTCGAAAACATAATTTAGCCCTAATGTGATTCAAAATTTTGCAAATCAAAATTATCTTTAACATAAGCATTCAGTTAAGTGATTAATTTAAAGATTTATGAATAAACAGTCTAGTTCAAATAAACTGAACGACAAAATAAAGGCTAAAATATGAAGTTTGAATATATATTTATGCAACAGCATTTAAAAAAAGTAAAATACTTAAAATAAAGATCTATGTTTTTTTCAGTAAAAATCTTTCTAGTTAGCATTTATTCCGGCAATTATTATTGGTTAGTATTTAATAATGGCAATACTTTGCATGTGGCCTATTTATGAAGTCCAGGTTCTTACTATGAAACTTTTGGAGTCATTGAAGCTAATAAAAAAGTTTTTAAAATTTAAAGTAAAATATTCTTAAGTAATCAAAACTAAAGAGGAGATATAGAAGTAAGAAGGCTTATTATTATAGAAACTATTATTGAAACTAATAGTCATGTTGATCTTAAACAAACAAACAAATTGTTCTCTCTACAAAAAAAAAAAAAGAGAATAGAAATCAAATACATACATAAACATGCCTTAGTCTCAAAGCATTAATCAATATTAATCGACAAGTATAAATCTTTCTAGAAAAAATACTAAATAATAAAATAAGTTATTAATTTGGTTTGAACATTTGCAAAAAAATTTAAATCGAAATTCAAATTAATAAAATCGTTTTTTATGATATAAATATGAGGATGAGACAATAATAAGTGTTAATCCCTTAATTGCTTTGACTATCTAATAAATTTCACATTTGAAATTAAGCCATGAATATTTTTTTAAGAATTTGACTCTATATTTAAAAAAAAAGATCTAGGTATTAAAAGCATTAGATTAAAACCTAGCACGAAACTTAACCTTTGACTTCGTACCTTTTCTAGAGAAATATGTATAACTAATTGAAGAAAATTTCTTTTTAGTCATTTTACTTTTTTTTTGCCTTTAGAAAATCAAATTTTGACCAGTTTCGCCAACGCAATTAGACATCTTAAGACAAGAATTATAAATCTAACCAAAGTGAAAATGAACTAAGGGTAATTTAGAGGTCCTAGCAAGATAACTTTTTTTTAGAAATACTTGATGTGGTGCTTTGTATTGGGCACTCCTGGAACAAGCGAAGTCAGCACTCCTTTGTAAATGTTAAAAAAGTTAAAATTATATATACCTTGCTGAAGGAGTACGCTTTGGATCTATCATAGGTGAATGCACATGGGTAACAAGAAATCATCTTCCAATTTTTAAGATGCATAAAAAATAGTACCAGTATTATTAATCGTGTTCTAGTTGACTTGTACTTGAATAAGCACGAAAAATCCACTCACAATCAAGACCCTGGCCAAAAATATATATGGTTAAGGCGCTAAAAAATAAAAATAAGTAAATATAAATTGGCTTTTGAGTTTCGCTTTCCGATTCTTGAAAAATTTTATAAAAACTAGATTAAAAAAAACTTAAGAATAGTTGAAATTATTTATTTGTTCATTGAAAATTTTATACCCTTACATAATATTTACCGAAATCCCGAAAAATCCTACAAAATAAACATCAAAACTTCTGAAAAATTTTCAATTTTTTTTCAATAAACAAAACGTATAATATTTTTCTAACTTATTTATCTATAGATATTTTCGTTATTTAGGGAAAGACAAATCGAAAAAAAAAATTTTTTATTACAAGACGATCTTCCAATAATTAACTTATGAGAATTTTAGACCCAAAAAGTTTAAATTTGCATTTTTTTTAATGATACTGAAATTTCAATAATTGAAAAATAATTTGATCATTCAAATGATTTCGAAAAATATAGTAATATTTAATGAAAGCAGTAACATAGGACAGAAAGAAAAAAAATAATTTTTATCGCGAATATTTTTGGTTTTGATTTCTTTAATTTGTTTACGTGTAAAATTTTCTTAAATTTACTTTCTTAATCCTAAATATTGAATAGTGATAAAAAAAAAAGGTATTACATAATAATTTGTATATTTATATAATAAATCATTGAATTCTACTAAATATGAGAAATGACAAAAATGCATATTTATCTACTCAGATGAACTACAAATGCAATTCAGATTGTTTGTTCAAAAAAAGAAATTGAAAAAATACTGATGGACATTCAGAACTCCTATGGTCAGATTATGAAATAAATGCTTACTTATTTTATAGATTTCAAAAAATAAATTTGTTATAGTTTTATTTTAATTAACTTACTAAAATCCTCTCAACATTAAAAACCATCACGATATAATTTCTATTCATTTTTAGACTAATTTTACCTATTTGAGTCTTTTTCACTTTTGACTATGAATTAGCAAAAATAATTGCGAACTTCACTCTAGTTACACATGAATAATATTATTAAAAATATTTATTTAAAAAAATTATAAAGCCAGTTACTCTGTAACACTGCTAATCTTTCAATTTTTATTGAACATGGATTTAAAAAAAAATCTAGTCTATTTACAAAAAATTAGAAATTCAAAAATTGATTGAATTTAATCGCTAATGGTCCAATTTGATATTCTAATCCGAATCGTGAATTTTAAATTATATTTTTCCTATTTTGTCCTTGTTTTTCGTTTGGTGAATAAAAACGATGTTCAACATTTTTTCTTTGATGATAAATATCAAACATTCCAATTCGTTTTTGATTATTCGGTTGACTTATAATATTATCAAATCTATTGATTTGATTACTTGCTTGATATTTGATCTGATTATTTGATTGACCATTTATGCGATTATTTATTGCGAAATTCAGTGGATGATTATTTAAATTTTTAGAATTTAATTGATTAGATGAGCGTAGAGGAGTGATGCGAATGTTGTTCTGATTACTTGATGCATAGTGCATTGGATAATAATCTTCTTCAATGAATGCCGGTATATTGTATTTAAATTTTGGTAGCAATGAGCCCAGCGACTGTTTCGGTGGGAGTTGAACTTGGGCATTTATCTTAATTTTGGGTATACCTGGTGCAGGTATTTTCATAGTCATTGCAGGTATTGTTAGGCCAATATTAATTTTATCGAAAAATCCACAATTCACTTGCGTTATACTAATTAAAATTAATAGAACAATGATCTGAAAACAAAACTTGAGAAACCGGTTCATTAAGAAAATTTTTTTATATTTGAATTTAAACTCACCATTTTGACATTTATTCAATTATATTTAAAATTTGAATATATTTTGAAAGAAATAAAAATTTTCCAATTTTTGATGTTTTTTTAGAGAATATTCACTTAAATAAAGTATGAAATAAAACTGAAAGTCGAATGATGCGAAATTTTTAATATCTTTTCATTTCTCATCATTTCGACTTAATAGTGGTCGTAAATTTAAGTAAGTTGTTTTGAGACTTGTTTGTTATAATGTATATAATTTTTGCACATACTTTTTAAAAACGAAAAGTCGGTGTTCAAATTTTATTTTTTAAAAGCAAAACATCGTTAAATTTAACACAATTTTTAGGTAACTTACAAAAATAGGTTACTAGTTTTTCATTACCGAGTCGACATCATTTTTTGTTATTACATGCAAACATTCCTAAATTATATTTATCGAATATGTAATGAAAATGTGTTGAAAGCATCTAGATTTGATCAAAGTTGATCAAATCAACGAAACGAAACAAAATTACTTTTAAAATATACAAGTTAGCTTTTAGATATCTATGGTCATGGTTCCAGATCACAAATAAAAGACATTTTTGCATGATTTACCTTTCAGAATAAAATTCATTTTTGAATAGTTAATTATAGTTCTCTCTG
>BLXL01002492.1:0-13433 GCA_023170135.1 Acarapis woodi
TTTTTTTTTTTTTTTTTTTTTTTTTTTTATATCATTATAGTTATAATTTTTACTTTTTATGTCATAATTATTATCGATAGTACGAAACATAATTTGAAATTTGCTATATGAATAATTCACCTATGGCTTAGCAAAATTGTAATAAGTATAAAAATTGATTTTATTTTTTAAAAAAACTTTACCGAAAAAAAAATTATTGTGAGAAAAATTAAAAATTTGATGAAGAATTTTTTTTTTTCGTTTTATTTTATAAAATGATTTGTATATGCTTTGTTAATGATTAGAACTTATCAATTATGATTATTAGGTATATAATCTAACAGGTACTTAGTTTATTTATTGTGTTTTTCATATATAGTTTACACATATATAAAAAATAAATTTTTAGTTTACTAATAATTAATACTTTTTTTCATTGAAACTTATGATAACAATGATGTATACTTAACATTGTATCTCATTTAATATAATGAAAATGTGTTTATAAAGACGAGGTACATATCCAATAACTAGTGTCAATTTTTTCTTTCAATACTTTCTAGTCAGCATAAAATGTTTTTTTGCTAGAATTTTAATTCTAATTTTTGATATCATGGCAAAAGCAGAAATATTTTATTATTTTAGTTAAATAAATTTTAGGCTATTGTTAAAAATGATTGAATTAGCAAATTATAAAGAGATAAATCGATGTAATTATTCGGATGAATTATTGTTATTTTTTGTGATAATACAAGATTTATATAATTGTAATTAGAAATAACTTAATCATATTTTAATTTATAATTTATTTTTTTTTAAATTTGTGAAATAATTTGCTCAATTTAGACCGCAATTTCATAAAGAATAAAAAAAAGCATGCACAAATGTCTTAAAGTTTTTAACAAAAAATATTTGTGAAAATTTTATTTTTTCTTAAAATTTAAACTTTCAACAATAATTATTAAGTATGTATAAAACTTGTAAGAATTTAGCTTATATTTTAAAAAAATCTAAGTATTACGATAATAAATTTGTGCAAAATTATCTAAAACAACATTTCGATAGAATAATTGAGCTAGAACAATAGAAATATACGTTTACTGATTTTTTACAAATTACATAAATCACAATCTTACTCAGTGTTTGAAGATCTTCACATATTGAAAGTTTCAATTGAAATTTTTACAAAATAACAAGATTTTATATAAAGTTAATCGTAATTTTTTTAGAAATACATTCAATTCTTTAAATAATGGTCAATATTTTACTTAATGATTAAAAATTCAAAAAACTATATGATCAATATTTTGCATATATATCTTTTCAAAAATACATAATATTTATTTTCCTCATAAAAATTATTTGACTCTTCAATAGGGAATTCTTATTGATCATGAAAAGTACTTCCATTATTCACAATATTTCTATTCTTAATTAGTCTGAATAGTTTAAATGTATAAAATATTTCAATTTTACTATTTTTCATATTCTATAAAAAATTTTTGAAATTTCAAAATATTTAGCGCAGCATTTTCGGAAATTTTTTCGAGAGCTTCAGGCCTCGTGATTGTGATGATAAAAGTAATGCATCACAAATATAAAATTGGGCATCGAATTATTTATAAGCTTAGGTCATATGATTATATAATTTGAAAATGTTTTTTTCAACAAAAATTTAATTATTCTCAGAATAAGAAAAATTTTTGAGTCATTTAAAATTATTAATCATAAAAAATTTTGTAGACAACAAAAAAATAAAGAAAAATCATTTATTTTATAATTTTCTTTAATAGATCTGTCACTTGATGATAATTTTTTTTTATTTCGAGTTTAGGTCTTAATTTAATGCTAATTTTAATGTTTAGAGGGTTATATTTAAAAATTCAAAAAAACAAGAAATATTTTCCTTGATACTTGTAAATTTTCTATATTCACTATATCTTTCATCATTATTTTTGTTAGAAAAAATACTTTTTTTTAATTTTCATTAATAAAATAGTTTTAAAATTCATTTAAAATTTACAAATGTATTTCCGGCTTTAAAATTAATGATAAAACTGATGTTCTCATTTTGATGTACATTTATAATACGGATAATTTATCTTTCAATTCTATCACTTCAAATGATTTGCCAAATTTTATAAATTTTTAAATTAAAATCTTAATTTAGAATTATAGTTTATTAATTTTGGATTGTCAAAAAGTTTTTTTCTAGCCTTTGAGTAGATAAAAAAGCAAACAATTTTAATTTTTAATTTGAATGTTGAATAACTAGTCTAAAAATATTTTAATGAATTAGATAAATTTTCGTGCATAAGCATCATTATTTTATTTTATTTTATTTTATGTGAAAATCAAATATGAATAAAAAAGCCATCCTAACGATTTTTTAACAAAAATTGATTAAGAGATCAATAAAATTTCGGTTACCAAATTTTTTTGTAATACAACTTAATACTTGAATTACTTTAATAAATAAATTATAAATCTAATTGATAGAGATACTTGTAACTGATCCTTTATTAATGAATAAATTTTTTGAGCACAATTTGAAAATAGTTTTTTATAATATTCGTCATTTTTAATATTTAATCCTTTTTTAAATAATTATTTTGAAATTCAAAATTCTTTGTTTAAAATGTTTAGCTTTACTTAGCATGAGTAGAAAATTATAAAATTCGAAGTCTTCGCTAAAAAAATGTGCACTTTTTATGCTTGTTCAACAATTGAATTTTTTCTAATTTTGAATGTTTTGAAGGACATGTAAGGATTTTTTGATTCTGAGAAGATTCTGTTACATTTCTGATTTAATTGTAGAATTTTTATTAATAATCAAAAAAATTATTTGAGACTATATCAAGGAAAGGTGAATTTTAAATATGATGATTTCAAAAAATTTGAGAACCTGATTCATCTGCACACTCAAAACATTTAAGTCGAAATATTTATCGGCAACAAATAATTTTAGAATTATTTTAGAAATAAAAATACAAACATTTTTTAGATTGATTGTATCCGGCGGCTATTCAAGAAAGGTTACATCATGATATCAAATGTATCAATTTTAGATTCATCTATAGCGAAGAAAATTATTTGAAAATATATCTAAACAATCTATCATTTGAAAAAATGATTTTATAATCTTCTTCATTAACATTATAATTTGAAAAAAGACTTGATAAAACGAAGAGGCCAACAACTATTTCATATATGATTTAATATCTTATTCTTAGTATCTCGCTTATCACACAAGTTAAACGATATACTTATTGAACTTATCGCTTTCTAGAAGAAAATACATCATAAAATCTTAATCGATTTAACATCACTGTTGGCTTTTATTTGTTTTTTTCCCGAATCAAAATTTTACAAGATTATGAATTGATTACAAGTCTGAGCAAAAGAATCGAGTAATTCCTATTAAAGGAAAAATTTTATTCTTCCTCGATTATTTTTTTTAGTATTTCTAAATTAATTCTTAATCATTCGATGATTATTTGAGAATATCAGTGTTCAAGAAAATAAAAACTTAAAAACTTGTTTTATCTATTTTTTTGAATATTTTTTAAATCCGATACTTTTTCATTAACCGACTAAAATTTGTTGCCCTAAAAAAATAAAATCGAATTCTAGAAATCACAAATTTTAAAATAGAATTGGATGATTCGATTCAAAAACGATGATTTAGATGTCTTTAAAATTTTTGAAAATATTTACTCATTAATATATATTTTTGCCTTATGTGAGTATTATAAAAAAATTTACAATACTTAAACGTAAACAAATTGTAAAGTGTTGAAAACATGCTCGAGAAAAAATCTTTAGCACGCCGTTCAATGAATTTTCTCATTTTCGTTCTCGAGAAAAATGTAGTTATTTTATAAAGTATAAGATAAAGGAGAATACGGAAACTAAACAATACTTTCGTTTTCGGCCTGCATTAGTCATTTCAATCATCAATGATGAAATTTTTAGCATAGGTTATTCAAAGCTAAACTTTTTGTACTTAAATATTTAATATGCATTATATATTGACCTCAAATGTTCGTTCAAATTTGAAGCTTTATTACTGATTGCAAATTGTAAAACGAAAATTCACTTCTTAAGACGTATAATATAATGCGGAAGAAAGGATCTAATTGAGAGATTGTGCTATGCAATTTTAATTTTGTGTGTGTACGAGTGGTAGATGCGGTGAATCTGCAATGTAAATATTATCCTGTGCTGATACACAGCGTATTATGTACTTCCTGTTCTTTATTTTCTTTACGCTGGTATATTCCTCTGCTCATACAAATTTTAAATACTTTTCAATTCTATGTTGAAGACATATTGAAATGTTCGAATTGTATTTTTTTTATTTATTTTTTTCTTGTTTTCGTCAATTTATTTTTACCAATTTTTTGCCTAAATTTTTGTGCACACAAAAATTTATGTTCAATTTTTTACCAAGTCATCATTTGATTTTAGCCAATAAGCTTGAATGCTTTAGATTACTTAAAAACTTTTGCAGTTTGAATTAACTACTCAATCATCATTAATAGTATATTTTTTTCATCAAAATTTCTTACGCTCTTAGATTCTTGATTTTTTTTTTCGACATTTTTGTAATTTATATTTTTTTGTTGAATCCATAAATTGGTATTTATAAAATAAAATATGATTTTAAGAGATCAGTTTTAAAATATTACTCAACCAATAGTTTGTTATAATAGATTTTATTTGTATCAATAAAATAATTTGCTCAGCAACAAAAAAAATGATTTTTAGCCATTTGTTTATCATATTCATTATACATTTATTTAGATAAATGTGTTATGTTTTAGTTTTCCTGAAATCTTTATTTAAAATATTTTTTATGATCAATTATATAATGCCAATATAATTGACATTTTATTAGATTAGATCAAAATTTTTTAGATTACATCTGCGATGTAATGTGTAAATGTTATGATAATCTAAATACCTTACAAATGCACATATATGTATTTTAATTCTGCTTATTAATTGCAATACTAGACATTTTTGTTAGATAAATTGTACACCTGAATAATCAACTTGTTATTGACAATAATGTACTGCCATTATTGTCATCTTAATATTAAAATCAATGTGAGAAAAAATACGCTATAATAATTCACTAGTTTGAATAGTAGCTGTTATTTATATGGAAAAAAATTATTATGTAAGTCCACATTACGAAGTTTTCAGATAAAGTTTTGCTTCTTAACTATCATAAAATGTCTAATTTTGACTTTTTTTGCTTGATAGCACATCTCTACAATTCTATCAGCAATGCTGTATGAAAACAAAATTCAAAATTAGCTAACACTTCTATTCTATCTAAAATCGTTTGAATTCATCTCTCGTGTATGATTTACAATGATACGAAAATATTTATGACGCCTCCAGAAAACCCTTTATACAGTTTGACTAACTTTGAATTTTTAAATAATTTTTAAGCTTTATGTCATATATTTGAAAATCAAAAAATTATATTTAAATCATTTTTCAATTTTAATTATTCTCACTTAATTATTTTTTTATGTTAAACTTTAGAAAAATTTATGTTAGCCTTATTGAAATTGATTTTAAGAAAATCTTGTATATTTTAATTTATTTTTTTTTTTTTAATCCACTCATAAAACAAAATTTTCAGATCATTTTTGAACAATGGTCAGAAATTATGCGATATATTTAAGACAAACAAGAAAAAAATTTTCAAAATTTCAAAATCATTTCATCAAAAATGAACTATTACTAAAACGGTGATTATAATATCTTTTGAAAAAAAATTTTTAACACTCCTTTATAGAAAACTTGTTTGCATCAAGTATTAGCAAAAATTAAGAAATTAAAATTATTCTTCAAAAGTGTGGTCAATTAATGGACTTGCTCTTAGAAATATTTGTTTTCAAACGATAGAATGAATGCCCAAATTTTTTTTAAAAAGTTCTAATTGGAAAAAAATTAAAAAATAAAAAAAAAGAAAAAAATAAAAAAAATTTAAATAAGAATGAAAAATTATGTTTAGATTTAACAAGGAAGACGGTTGGGTGCTAAGAATCATTGTAAAAACAAAACTTAACTTTGATTGTATTTCAAGGCAGATTATATGTGCATTGATTATGTTTCCAAGGAAATTTATATGAAAAGCTTGTATATAATATTTAGGCGTACAGGAATGTGACCTGTAAATACAAACTATTCGTACATTTTTTCATCTTGTTCAAATTTTATTAATTGCAGATTTAAAGTAAAATATATATGTAATTTTTTATTTATATACAGTTTATATACTGTTTATTATAAAATAGTATTATACAAGCCACCAATTTATATACCAGACACGATGCACTTCAATCAAATGGTCTATACGGTCAAGATTGATAAGAGACACTGTTTTACCTTTGGCCAGTGTGTGAATAGAAAAGTGGAGAATACGTAATAACAAGCAATTGAAATATAATAATTGTAGATAATAGTGATGGAATCACGGTTTTAGCCTGTTGATGAGAAAATTACTTTTCTTTAGTGCTTACTCGTTCAAGTTTCTTTAAATTTATATGAAAAAAAATATTTTTTAAAAATATAAATAAGTATTTTCTGATAGGCGAATACTATCTTAAACCCTGAGGTAAGACTTCTTGTGTCCTTTTTTTGAACTTAAATAATAAAGAAGAGAGATGGATGAGTGTCTAAATATTAAAGAAAAATTTAAAAATTCCAACAAAAAAAAAATGTATTTCTTATTATCCTTTTGCCTATTTGCTACAAAATAAAAATGACTAACAATGACCATTTTTTTAGTGATTCAATTTTATTTCAAAATGCATTTGAATTCAAGATTTCTGGCTTATTTTTGTTGTTTTCAAAATATATATATAAATAAATATCTTCTTGAAAAATATAGGAAATAAAAAGATATTATGAAACATATATAAACTCATGAAAAGTAAGAGAGATATTAAAGTGTGGGTTATTTGATATTGGTGTGGGAGAAAAAATCGTGATGATGCGCTCTATTAGTCTATCCGTACATTTTTCAATAACTTACGTTCTCTTAAATTTAAAGATCGCTATCTAAAGTATGTTAACACAACAAAATTCTAATGATTTTAAAAAGATCATTCTTTAAATATCCTCATGGTTCAAAAATTGGGACCAGCTCTGAGCATCCTAACTTTAAAGTCTTATAAATATTTCTAAACTGATTCTTAATACTCATATTATCATTTTTGATTGGTAATAAATAAGGCACGATAAGTAATAAAAAAAAAAATTTTTAGGTATTGGTCGATTTTTTGAATTTAAACAATATTGTTCACCAAAACATGTACATTTTAAAGGGCACTTTTTATTAAGCAATGAATGGTCAAAATATCGAATTGAATATCTAATAAATACCTATCTAATAATCACAAACCAAATTATCTTTGAATCATTGAATTTCAAAATTTTCTAGACTTACAAATTATGAAATTTGATTTAATTAACTATAATTTATCAATTTCATCATTTGTTATCGCTTTACTATGCGTTTGTAAAAATTTATCTTTTGAAATAATCACCTTTAAATTAAGCATTTTTCAAATATATTTTTCATGTTCATGACATGAAAAAAAACGCTTAATTGTCGCAATAGAAAATTTTGAATCGAAAAAAAGATGCTCAAAATCCATTGAATCGTGATATTAATTTTTAAATAAGATTTTTTTTTGAAAATGCTTATAAAGCTATAACTCAATATTTGAAAGATATCATATATTAAAAAACATATGGCGCACATTATATTGAAGCCGCCTAATTATTTGCTTCTTAGCTAATTTTTGTATACATTAAAAAAAAATATATATTTTATCATTTTTAGTTTATAGAAAAAAATTCAAAATAACTTTTTTTTATATAATCGAATTGACAAAAGACATTAAAACAGTCATTAAATTCTGATCACAAAAATACCTGTAAAGATTTATTTATCTTTATTTATTTTAAAGAGATGCTTTTAATTTGTTTCAAATATCAAATCATTAGCTTTTTATCTTTTTGATTTTTTTTCTCGAATCTAATTTTCTTCATCACAAAATGAGATCTAAGAATTTTAAATTTAAATTTAATAATGTTTATTTTTACTATTATATGTCTAAATATAACTTCTTGTCATTAAATTGTTGAATATCTGAATTTTAATCAACTAAATTGAAATTTTAGTAATTTTATGAATATTTAATAAATGAATAAATTTTTATGATTTTTAATATAAATTATCAGTACTTTAAAACTTGAGCGAATTTTTGTCTGGACGAATGAATTAGAATATCAATCCAATTGCTTATTAGTCATAGTAGGGGTTCGATTTTTTTAGAACATGTGTTAAATACATGATTCGAATTTCAAAAAGATCTTTTCAGACTATTTTACACCAGCTAATAAAACAGGCATAAGTCAATGTCTCAAAAAAAAAATCCTCTTTTTAATTGTCCTGTTTTCTAGCAATGTCATATTATGTACATTCAATTTTTTTCTGATCTATATTGTTCATTAATGGTCAGTTTGTTTAAATACCACTTGGATTACTTTTATTTAAGTTTTAACTAAAAAATTTAAAACTCAAATGCTTCAAGCATCTTCGTACATCTTTTTTCAAAAAATTTTGTTAATTTTTCACTTTTCCGAATCCTCTTTTTTGTCTTTAGTTTTTCAAATTGCGAATTCGAGTACAAACAATATCAAAATGAAAAGATGACAGCTTGCACGACATTTGATTTCGAACTCGCTAATAAAGCCAAATTAAGGACAAAGTGCATTGGGAATTTTAGATTTAGAAATAAACTGTTTTTTTTTTTTTTATTTTATAAAAATCTATCCAATTCGAATAGAAAATTTAGATGTGGTAATTTGAAAATTTGTTTATGAATTTTAGATCTTTCATAAAATTTCAATTTGAAACGCTGAATATCGTGGAAGATTGAAATAACAAAAAAAAAAAAAAATAACAAGAGTTTCTTGATATGCAAATAGAATTTAAATTTTACAAATAAATTGTCCATAGGGCATTGGGCGTTTATTAGGGATAAAAAAAATTCAAATCATTTAAAATAAGAAATTGTAAAGAAATAGCGAGAAATTTTTATTTTTACTTGTTTACCCATTTCCGCTCATTTTCACTATTAGAATCTTACCTTCAGAAAATAATGACACTTCAAAAGTTAGAAACTATTTGAAAACTGATACTATCTAAAATTTAAATATAAATATACTTTTAAATGGCTTAATTGTCTTAAAGTTGTCTAATTTCTTAAATGTTTGAATCTAAATTTTTTGTTCTCAAACGATCTTTGATTCCAAGGTTAATTTTGTTTATCATTTTCGAAATTAAATCGTAAATGACTTTTAAAACTTTTCATCTAAGTTAACTTGTTTAAGCCATTAAATTAGTTGGCTCTTGTAATTTCATAATTTTAATTTTAAATTAAAAGATATAGAAATAATAATGGTCAAGTTTATTTCATCTAATGATATATTCAAATTTTTAAATTATATGGTTTTATAAGCTTAAGCTTATGCGTTTACGAATCAAACAAGTTTAACCTGTATATATATATGCCAATATTCAATTTTCCATGAATAATATATTAGCCATTAAATAATAGGTGAAGTTAAGTTGGAATAAATAATAATTTGAATAATAAAAAAACTGAATTTTTTCAAAAATTTTGCAGCCTTAATTTAAAAGTCAATATCTAGTTTTTTGTCTAATAATCAAAATTGAAAACTCTTGAAATAATCATTAGAATTTTTTTTCTATTTAAATTATAACATATAATAGTGTTTAATTTGTATATTCCGCCAAATCATGTTCACCAATTAACACACCTTATTAAATAAGATCGCGTTAAATCTTAAGATATCTTTAAATTTTTTGCTTTTATCAAGATCAAAAAATTTTAAATGATCTATTTTACCTTTTTTGTTGAACA
The DNA here is from genome assembly GCA_023170135.1 of Acarapis woodi. Lineage (NCBI taxonomy): Eukaryota > Metazoa > Arthropoda > Arachnida > Trombidiformes > Tarsonemidae > Acarapis > Acarapis woodi. The sequence goes on from BLXL01002492.1 coordinate 9,960, forward strand.
GATTTTGTACGACTCAAAAAACTGATCTTGATAATTGAAATCTGCTTTGAATTATATTAGAGGCGAATTTCAAATTTAGAATTTTTATGTTGATTGGGAAATGTCAAACACTTTATGAGCTCCAAATGGTTCCACAGTTTTAAAGAATAAAATTGAGAAAAATCTGATCATACTTAATTAGTTTGAAATACATAATCATTTATTTAGGTGCGCGCACAACGCCAACCTTAAATGTTTATTTTTTTTTTTTTTTGTTTTTTTTTTTAAATAATAATTTTTTCTATTTTATTTAAAATTCACTTCTTAATTAAAAATTAAGCAGGATAACTGCCTAAAAAAAAACAGTGGCTACATTTTTTCAACCAAAGTCTTATTAAATTTTATATAGTCTAAAAGAACACATATTATGATTTCTAAATTAGATAATTGAACGCACATTTCATATTTATGAATTTTTTTTTATAAATTTATTTTAAATTATTATGATTATAATTTTTAATAAAAGAAATAAAGTTATTCACTTTAAAAAGTTAATTGTGTAAAAATATAATTTTCAAAAGTTGTAATAATTTTAATAATTTTTAATTCTTAACAAATTAATTTAAAAATTAACAAGATTTATTCGAAAAATTCCATAAGATTTTTTTTGTTATTCAATAATATAATTTATTATAAAAATGTTCAAAATTTTTACAATTTTAGGCAATAATTTTTTTTGTTTTGAAATATTTTCAAAATTTTCTCAATAAATAAATACATTTATTCAATAATAAATATTTACTTAAGGTGTTGTTTCTTCAACTCAATAATTCATATTTGAGATTAAATTATTTTAAACTGACATTTTTAATTTTTCATTAAAGTTAAAAAGCGGGTCAAAATAAGAAATTTTGATTCAACACATAAATCTTTTATCTAAACGACAGTCTTGTGCGAACACTTAAAGAGAAGCTTAGTTATCCAAATATTTGCGAAATGCGTTGCGCACAAGTTTACTATTTGAATACTAGAAGTTTAAGTTCAAAAATTTTAGCAAATCAATGATTATAAATTCCATTATTGTAATCTTAAATTTAAATTTACTTAATTTAGGTATTCGCTTTAATCGTTGGTTACTTAATATATGTTCCTGTTTTCAAACTGAAATGCTCTTTTTTAAACATTATTGAATTTTCGACTCACATGAACAATTCTAAAATTGATTAAGTAAACAGTTAAAATAGACACAATAGTTCTTGTGTAAACTCATTTTTCAAGAATTTTTAAACGTTTTTTTAATTATTTTATTATTAAAGATTATTAAATACAGAGAAATATTTGGTAAAAAATTCTTAAACATTAAATAGCGATATGGATTCGAAAGTGGCGTTACATTGAAAAATTGCTTGAACGTTATTTTTGTAACGCCAGTGTTGCGTGCATTTTTCGATGAAAAAAATTCCAAGGACTTGAAAAGTGAAAGACATTTGCTTTATTTTATCTAAGATGCGTTTTACAAATTCTAGCATTATTGTACATATAAATTATTAAATAGTTTGCCCCTCTTTTCTAAATATTAATACTAATTTATAGTTTCATAAGTTTATCACCGTATGTCAAGAACCTGTGCCAATAGTGTGTTTCTGTAATGTATTTTAAATTCTGAATATTGTTTCTCTTTCTTCTCAAAATTAAAAATATTTTAAGATGCTCTTGTTATGATTTAAAATGCGCGAGAAAAAAAATCAAAATTGCCGATTATAGAAAAAAAAAAATTTAACACTTAAATCTCAAAGAACAGGTCAAGCAGAAGTTTGAGTTGACAGGTCCACTATTTACTGATGTAGCAAATCTAAAGTTTTAAATTTTCTTCCTTAAAATCCTCAAAGCATTCTTTTTGATTTTCAGCTAAATCTTAAGATGAGAAATTTTAAAAAGTGCGAAATATAAAGCTAAAAATTTCAATTCTAAAAAAAAGATTGAACAACTTAAATTAGTTCAACAATTTGGGCTGTCTGAAAAGATTCTAAACGTTCGCTATTTTATTAACTCTTGACTTTCGAAAGCGTATAATCGAAAATTTTTCTGTTACAATTTATAATAGAAGTGCTTGAATTTCGAAAGAAAAATTAAGCGAAAAGTGTTCTAGATATCAGGGTTTCAAAAGTGTTTGAATTTGGTGCGGTCAACAAAAAAATCAAAGGTCAAAATGCATCGTTTTTTCCTTTAAAAAATAAAAAATCTTTTTATTACTTAAAATAAAAAAAAAAATGCTTTAAGGTAAAAATTAGAAAAATTAGAAAAATTTTTTTTATTTAAATGCATTTTCGTTCTAAAAAAATTGGAGTACACTGATGCTCTGATGACAAAAATTGGAATTTCACTAAAAAAGAATCCAATTTTGCAAAAAAAAACTGACTAAATCAATCCTCATAATTCATAGAATTTGTTTTTTCTTTTCAAGCTCAAGTGCAAAATTTTTCGTTCTGTACTATATTTTTTATATACTTAATTCAAAATGCATATCTTTTTGTGAAAATTTCTTGGTGCTAATTTTATAAAGTTTGAAAATAAAAAAAAACAAATAAATATTGAAAAAAACTTAGAAAAGTGTTTGGCTCTGAATCAAAATATATTAGAGTAATAAGAAAAAAAAGTTAATAAATTTTTTTATAAATTTTAAGAACAAAATTTGCAAACAAATTGGAAAAATTTACAAATAAATCCATATGTTATAAATACATGATTTGAATCTAGTGGTGGCGCCCTTGCTACACATTTTTGATGATTATGGCTATACAAGGTGTGACTTAAATAGAAAATTTTAAAGCTTCCAAAAAATTATGGCCATTAGTTTTTGAATGCATATTATATGGTGAATTCATTTCGGTTAAAATTTATGTGTTAGCTTTATTTATACTTATTTATCCACTTGCATTAACTATCTAAAATTTTTTATTTAATCTAATAAATTTTAATTGTGCTTTATATAAAATAAATTAAAAAAAAATCTTGAATATTGAGGAAGAGTTCGAGGTGCGTTGGTTGAATGCATTCGTTGTATTCTTAAATTTAAGGATTGGTTTAAAGAAAAAAAAATTTTAAGAATAAAGTTCTCAATTAAAAAACGAATAATCTAGACTTTGTCCATTTGTTAATTTTTTATGTGTATAAAACCGTCAATAAAGAGTCATATATTACTCTAATAATCTGATATGTAACTTAATGATATCTAGCCGCATAATAATAATTTACCTTGTTCTGCAAGTACTTATGAATTTCATATCTTATAAATGCTTATAATGCGTTTTGAAATCTAGATGTTTATATTTAGTGCATAAATAATTTTTTATATCATAAACATCAAACGTGATACTCAACACACTTTTACTTTGTACATTTGATCCACTTGTACACTTCCAAAACAATTTCTCCGTAAATTTTTTTTTTTTTCAAATATCTAATTTTATTTCTTTTTTTTTTAATTTTCTAGGG
>BLXL01002494.1:0-14187 GCA_023170135.1 Acarapis woodi
AATTCTTGACAAAAAAAAACACATTATGGGATAATTTATTTAATTTATTTTGATTTTAAAATAAATTCAATCATCGATTCACAAGTCTAAATAATTTCGCGAAATATATTAAAAATATAATTATTATTATAATAAAACAATCATCAAAATACATATAAGAGACAATAAAAATTTAATTAACTTCAAAGATACAATAGTATCAATAAAAGGTAAAAAAAAAATTTTGAAGATATATTTTTATAGTGTATGCCTTTCTATACTTTAGATTTAAAATATGTTAATTTTTTATGATCCAATAAATAAATAAAAATTTTTAAAATTCAAACTCTCGCTTATTAATCAAGCTTATCAATTTTAGATTAACCTCGACAGAATGGTTAATTTCCCATTAAATTTGCTCACAATGAAAATTTAAAAAAATTTATCATGCTTGCTCGTAAAACTAAGTTCACAAAATTAATTAAAAATTAATTTTTTTTTAAATCGTGCATATGAAATATGCATATCAAACAAGATATAAAAAAGTTAATATCAGAGACAAAGTTTAATGCATACCGACAGAATTTAATAGAAGCGATGACAGCTCAAATGCAACTAATAGACTAATGCAAATGACAAACATTTCTTCAAACCATTTGATCCGCATTCTTATTTTATTATAATTTAGCTATTTTATAAAGATTTCTTATTTAGAGAGATTACATGAATACATTAAAAACTTTTCAACAATGTTCCAAAAGTTTCTTGACAAAAAATTTTCAAATTTTTCTTTTTAATAAGTGTAGCTGAATTATATCCATGGTTTAATAAAATAAATATTTTTCAAGATAGGCACTGAAAATATTTTTGTATTCTGAAAAAAATAAAAAAATCGATAAAAAATTAGAAATAATTTATTTAACAAAAAAAATTCTTAGCAAAATATAGTTATCAAACTTATTATAATAACAAAAAGCAAAAAAAAAAATTTGCCAGATTTTTTTTTTCGATTCAAGTATTCAAAATTCAAAAAATTGAAATCCTGTTTTACTTCCTATCAAAAATCTTATATCTCTGGCCTTATGATTTAGAAAACATGGAACAAATTATCAATTAACAAGTATAGGTAACAAATTGTTGTAATACTAGTCTGATTAGTTTTGATATATTTCATATCTACGAATTACTGGTTTTTTTTTTAAAAATTAATTCAAGCATTACGAATACATGAGTTTTATCACATTATTATTTATTCAGAATTATATATAAATTCTAAACTATTTTGCATCTTTATTTCAGGATGATGAAAGAATAATTTTAAAAGACATAGGCTGTAAACTTTATCGTGTAAAAATAATGCCGAAAACTTGATTATTTCTAAACCTGTCAAACCTATTTTTTAAAATTTTTTGTGAAACAAGTTTATTTTAATTTTTTTTATTTTGCAATCAAAAAAATATTAAAAATAACCTTATAAATGAGTCAACATATTCAATTTAACCCTAAGAGCAAAAATATATTTTTGTATGTTAGCTAATGCAAATTTTTCAGTTATATATCCAGATTTATTCTCTATGATTTCAATTTTTTGATATATTATTCACCGATTCACATTTGTTACAATCTAGCTTTACTCAAAAATTCTATTCTAAATCAATTAAAATTCTGCTTTTGAAACGAATTCTTTTCTTTGTTTAATTTTGAAATGAAATTAAGATGAATGTTAATCAAAATAAATTAATTATTTCATAAATCTATTGTTCAATCGATTCCCAATCAGGTTTCAAGCGATATCTTAATATTTCAGATAATCCCTTTATTAAAGAAAATCCATTAATTTTATTATTTGTGAATCGACCGCCAATCATTAGCATATTTATTCAAAGAAAAATTTTATTGCTACTGCTAAATAATTTGATACATTTAGATACCTTGATTTAAATGAAATGCTTACTTTTATAAACTTTATTATCCAACGAATAATACATCTAAATGAAAATTTGATGATTCAAAATGCTTATTTTTTACAATTAAAAATTAATTCCTTTCAATTTTATACAGAATGAATAGAAAAAAATCGAAAATTAACATTTTTTCTTAGACACAATTTCAATCAAAAATATTATTTAACATCAAATATTTCACATTCTAAGCAGATATGAATTATTGATAAAATCATATTTCATTCTATATATTATCAATTTATTAACTTATGTAATCTGAAATTTTATAATGTATCTTCAAATTTAATTTCTATTGATCTGGTATCATTGTCATCGTGATATTCAAATTTAAATGGACATGATTTGTAAAAAAAATTATCAAGCATGATTTGATTAAAATTTTTATCTAAATAAAAGATTTAATTATTTTTTACATATATTTTAGTAGTTTTTACATTTGTTTTTTATGACACAATTTTGTATCATTTATTTTGAATCGAATTTTCAAATTTACAAAATTTTTTATATTTGAAGTTTGTAATGCTAAACTAGATGGCTTTAGTTGTAAAAAGTTTGCTCGACTTTTTTGATTCAATGAATCTAGGATGCAACTTTTTCTTTTTAGTTCTTTAGTTTAGTCTATTTCAGAAAACAAAGATGCTCAGAAAATTTGAGCGACAGTTTGCAAATAGCTTTCGAGGTAGAAACATCAAAATGTAACAGTGATGAAAAGTTATAAATATAATCATTTATGCATCTTAGATTTAGGCTATTTGAGAAACTAAAATCATCTTGATTTTTCAACTTGGATTTACAGCAGTCAGTTTTGGTAATTCTTTGAAAAATCATAATATGTCAATCACTTTGCTTGAAATTGTGAAATTCAATTACACAGTCATCCGTTAAATCTGTTCCGATTTTTTGTTTCTAATTATATTAATATTATTTTCTTTTTCTTTGTTGATTTTTGTTCCATTTTTGAAAAATTATTTGAAGATTTTATTCTTCGCAGAAAATTTTCGAATGTTTCCTAACAAATTTTTATTTTAATTTAAATTCTTTTATTTGACTGCTAATCCATAAAAATATAAATTGCTCAATATGATGAAAGAATAATCATAAATAGAATAGAAATAATGATATAAATGTAACTTGCGATAGTAAAAAAATAATTCAGTTTGTAATTTATACACGTGATTCATGTATATAATTTAATTTGTGAAAGATTATTGAAAACTATTTTTTTTTATGTACACTTAGAATTAGCAGGTCATAATTTTTTCTATAAACAATATATTCAGAAATAAAAATTGCGTGTTTATTGAACCTATCAATTATATTTATTCATAAACTTAAAAAAAGAGTAGGCTGATTGGTTAGGATTTCAAAAATTTTCTCTTAAGAAAAATTTTACATTTCATTATTATTGGCTTAACGGTGAATTTTTATCAAGATGTGTCATTGTTTGTTTGAAATTCATTTATAAAAAAAACTTTTTTTGTTACTCAATTTATATATGATAAGATCTTTTTTCTTAGTTAATTCATCTTGGTCATTTGTAAAAAGTTAAATTTTTTATAGATCAGCATTCAACTCATGGAATTAATTCTAAATATTTTTTTATAAGAAATAAATCTGCAAATAGGTTTAAAACTTTCAAAATCATCTTTTTGTCTAAAGGAGTATGGGATTCAATTTAGAACATCAAAAAATCTTTTTTTCCATCTTTTATTTAAATATTAGTGATTAAAATCTAATAGGATTTCGCATCGATGTTTTTTGATTATGCAAGTAAATTAATTTTAGTTTTGAAAATTCTAAAATTTTCTTAAATTCATCCTTCGATCAATTTTTTTTTTACAAAAAAAATTTCTGTTTACTTGTTATTGCTTAAAAATAATATGTATATAAGCCACTTATAATGCGAACAAGTTCTTTTTTCCCAAATTTTAAACATGTCTTTTTATAAAATTCGAAAAATTTTACCAACATTCTTCTTTTACAAGATGCTTGAAATTAAGTAGTTTTTTTTTTTTTTTTGATTTTAGTTTTTATAAGCCCCATGCGCTTTATTATAAAATGTTTTTCTCTTTCTCGATTCATATATCTCAATAAAATCTTTTTAAGTGCTTTTTTGTTTGAAAATACTTAACATGTGATTAAAAAAAAATTATTTCTAAATTTGATTATTATCTGATACTTACAAAAACCGAGTGCCCACACAATTAAATTTTTATACAAAATCATAGATACTGTGACAATAGTTTGAATTTTAAGCAGTGTGATTTTTAGTGAGCGAAAATGTTTTAATTTTTTAAACCGGAACTAATTGAAAAATACTTTTTGAAAGAAGGAAAATTCTACAGTTTTGATAATTTTCATAATGCTTATTAGAAACAGATTGTTGCTCTCTGGAATTTCCGAAGAGTGTGTTTTTTGTATATGGAAAAATTTATGTAAATAGTTTCTTTTAATATTTAAAAATAAAAGAACTTTGTGGATATTTCTATCAATTATTTTTTCAATCAATTAATCCAGAAATACTTATTATGGATTTTTTTAATAATTTTATTGAATTATATATAAGTGCTTGAAAAATCATCTTTGAAAAAAAAAATGATCTCAAATCTTGTAAATATTTGAAAAATTGAAATATTATGGCTATAAATAAAAATACAAAAGTTTGGAATATCTATCTATTAGGCGAAAAAAAAGTTTGAGCAAACAATATTTGTCATGTCAAATATTTATACCTGTGACTTGTGTTGAATGAAATATATGACACAATCATGGCATAAATTTTTATAAAATATTTTACAAGATTATTTGAATTTATCCTCATGTTGCGAAATTTGTTAAAGAAATCATTTTCAAAATTATTGTCAAAAAGCAAATTGTTGAAGTTTTTTGTTTGCAAAAATTTGGTAAAGACAAAGTATTTTATATCTACTTTTAAATTATTCCAAGGAATTTTTTCTCAAAAAAATACATCAATAACATTTAATCGGAGCTTTTCAAATAATTTTAGGCTTGGATAGCCATATTTTACTGACATAAATGTACTATGCATCAATTAATTAAACATAGCTTTATAATTTCAATTAAAATTGATTGTCTTCTATTTGAAATTTGTAATTTTTTGATTAAAAAATTTTGATCCTTTCAAGTGCACTTTTCGAGTTAATGTATTATAAGCTAACTTTATAAACTTTATAAATTAACTTTCCAGTCTATTCGAGTAATGATTAGTAGATTATAAAGATACATTTTTTTTTTCATATTTTGGCTAGTGTCTTCAAAAGAAAAAAATATCCATATAAAATTCATTGTTTGCTAAAAATTGTACTCAACTTTTGTTCTCGTAAATCATCATTTCGGCGACAAGCTAATATTATCATAAAGTCTGCTCAATAATCTTTTAAAGCTGGTTGAATTAATCAATATTATTCACGATCTATGTACTTATAATAATCTAGACATTTATTTGTACTCTATTTTTTGCTATGCTTCTTGTTTACAGTTGATCTAATACCTTAGATACAATTGCGATCTGAGTAACAAGAATCTAATTGGTATCGGGTAAGCAATTTTTTTTTTATTTTTGCACAATCATACACACGCATACACTAAAAACGATTATTTTTACACTACAAATTGCCCATTTTTTCTACTTTTTGACGAATGAGTGAAAGAAAAAGTATTTTTATTTTAAAAGTGACTTTTTTTAATCTTTTACTATGACTTTTAGTGCATACTTTCTATTATTTTTCAAAATTATATGAGTCACGTGACATATAATCTAATTTGAGAATTAAATTATGGATGCGAAGTATATATAAATATAGTAAAATATAGTAAATATAGTACAAATATTTTCAGGTAACATCACACATTTTTGAAAGCAAATTTTTGTCGAAATCCTTTCTTATTATAAAAATATTTGAACATACATTTTGGACGCTAGTAAAGTAATTGCGATTTTCTTCAACTAATGCAGCAATGTTATTTTATTGCTTATATTCGATGATTTCCAAAGCATTTAAAAAGATTGAATCAAAATGATATTATATGCAATTAGAATATGTATATATCTAGAAATATATAACCGTATATTTGATTGCTTCAAAATTTTCAATATGCTTTATTTTACTTTCTTTGATATGGATCATTAAACAAATTATATAACCTTAAACCATTCATATTATATATTATTACATATTTTGTATGCCATGCATTTTTATATATTGTACCCTGTCGAGAGGCAATTATTTAATGCATTTTAATTTAATTTCTAGGCCGTAAAATTTCATCATTTTAGTTAAGCAAGTTGATTGTTGAATAAAAAGAAAACTTCATTATTAGTTGTATTATACATTTGAATTTTGAAAGCAATCGTGGACATTATCAAGTGTGATGATGAAAATTAAAATATTTGTGGTATTTTAGAATCTAATGTTTTTTCTGCAAATAAAAAAATAGCTTTGATTTGAAATCTAATTTTTGGAATCAAAATGGAAAATTAAAGAAAACGTGCAAAATAATTCTTACATATCCAATTCAAAAAAAAAAAATGGAAAATTTATATCACTTACTCATATATTTATTTTTATGAAAACCGCAAATTTCAAAATCTATTGTTTAAACGACCACAATCAAAATTTTTTGCAAAAATTTTGTAAATTTATTAATTCTCAGAGTTTCAAAGTAAGTTCTATATTTTTTCGTGTATAGTGTTTCAATAAAATAATACATTTTTATAAAATTCTTTTGTATTTATTAGATCACATCATTGTGATTGTACATATAAATCTGTACATGTTCGAGTGTTGAATAAATTTTTACAAAGTTATTTTAACTGCATGCTTAATCTACTTGAAATAATTCTCAAAGAATTTCCATATCATCCTATTCAATAATTAAATGAATAGTCGAAAAAATACGTATGAAAATAAAACAAAATTAGAATTTTAAAGAAAAATTTAAATATTAGTGTTTGAAAAATTACTTTATAATCTATCGTTACGATTTGACGAGCTCATTATAAAATTATTATAAATAATCATTTGATAAATCAGAGGAAAAATTATTAACAGAATATGTTTTAAAAAATTGATTATTCTTTTAAAATTTAAGAAAATATAATTAGTAAAATTATTTGATCTTTTATTAGTTTCTTGAAAACTTATAAATAAATGCCATATTTCATTATACTTTGCACGAGAAACGAACAGGTGACTAAATAAATTGAGAGTTAATTCAAAATTGTTTTTTAAGTTCAACTAGCATGATCAATAAATTATAAAAATAATATATTTAATATAATATTTTTACAAAAAAAAAATCAACACTGAACGATAGTAAAATTTCCAGTTAATTTTTAATCGAAATTTTTTTTATCTTGGATTTTTCAAAATTCATTTCAGATTTTTAAAATTCGACAATCATATCCGCTTTTTCAATTTTGAATGTTTATTAATATTAAATCCAATAAAGCAATTCTGTGTTAAAATTTTTTCTTTCAATTTAATCATAATATTACATTTATTTTTTCTTGAATTAATAAATGCCATCAAAATTTAACATAAATCTTATGTGATTTTCCGAGAAAATTCAAGTTTATCTTTTTAATTCATTAATTCAGATGAAATTATTAATATTTTTAATTATTTTTTGATTCGAAAATTAAAAGCAACTTCAAAATAAATCAAGAGAACACTATTTATTGATTTTTTTTTTAATTTTGTGATCTAATAAATTTTCCCGATTTCAAAAAATTTTAAAATATTTAACTCTACAAATTGTATTTATTATTGAATGTATATATATTTACTGCTTGATGGCTAAATAAAAGATAATGTTTTTTTAAACATATGAATACTAGCTCTGCAAATGAATTTGAATTATTTCTTTTAATTTTTGAATCCGATATATTATAAGCTAAAAATCATAATCGTTTGAATTAAAAAATCTTAAGAAAGTATCAGAATTTTTGAAACTATTAGAAAATTTAAGAAACTAAGTTTTCAATTCGATAGAAAAGAAAATCGATACATCGCTTTATTTTTAATTTCAAAGCGAAAAATTCTCATTTAAATTTTTCAAATTAAAAGTGAAAAACATTTGAAGCATCAAATAATTTGTGATGTAACATACATGATTGATAATATCATAAATTTTTTAAATATGAGTCTCATATTATTATGCAGACTGTGCATGTATCAAAAAGAGTTCAGAATTCTTCTAACTTTTATTATAAATAAAAATTTTAAAAATAAATAATATCTTTAGTTCGTTTGTTGAAATATTCAAAAAAAAAATATTTACAAAGTGAGAATTTAATCAATATTTTCTTGTATGAATTATTAATGATTATATTGACAAAAATATTAATATTTATTAAATATGATTTCGGATTTGAATTTAGAAGCCCAATCACCATTTGACCGAAGTTCTTCAATCAAATGCACTGATAAATTGATTATCGTTCGAAAGTTTTTTTTAAATAGATCAGTAAGAATAATGATTTAGTTAAAATAATTTTAAGCTTAATATTCTTTATTTAATTTTATAACCGAATCCTGACTTTTTGATAAATAATTTTTTTTTTAGTTTTCTAGAATTAAATTAAGTTGGAATATTTCAATACTTCTTTTTGTTATAGGACATTTTTATATGATTTGTATGCATGTAAATTTCATCAAATTAAAATTTTTGGACTATCTAGTTCATGTTCAGAAAATACCACTCAAAATAACGTATTAGGACTCACACGAGCCTATTTAAGACAAAAAAAAAGTGAGATATGAAAAAATTTTTTCTTCAATTATTTTGATTCGTTTTTTTTAGTTTTCAATTTTTTATTGTTTTTATCATGCAAATAAATTTTTGAATGATTTTCTTTATTCTGAGGGTGAAAACCACGTAAGTTTTTCCGTATCATTCGAAATTAATGCATTTTTTGAATAAAAAAAATTAATTCATAGTTTATTTATTTGTTATATTTTTTTATTTTAGGCAAATTCAGTCAAAAAATAAACTTTGAATCACAAAAAAGAATTAAAATTTTGTTTCAAAATATTAAGTTGATACTTTAAAATAAAAATTGAAAAATGGACAAAAAATATTTTCTGCTGTTTATCTAGAAAAATTTCCGAGAATCATACTTGAGTAATTATTTTTAAATTTTGAATTTCGAATTAGAAAAAAAATAAATTGTCCTAGCAAACTTAAATGAAAAAAAAAATTCTTTCTAATCTTACTGATTGACAATCAACAAGTTCATAAAAATAATTTTTTTTTCATTATAAATTTAATCCTTATTTAAAAATAACATGAATTCGAAATTCAAATTTAAGAAACAATAAAAAAAATTTAATTTAGAAATAAGAAATAAAAAAAAATTTTTGGAAGAAAGCATTCTTAGAAAAAAACCAAACAAACAAAAAATGTAAATAATTCGCTCTTCCATCTAATATTTTTAAAAACAAAGTAACGAATTATTTTGACTGTGTAAGAAATTATCAAAAATGTTTATTTGATTAATGAAATGATAGTGAAAATTGAAAAAACATAAAAAATACAAAGATTAGTGAACTGAAAAATTTGAAAAGCAAAAGATGGAAAAAATGAAACAGATTGAGACAAAAATAGATCGATAATGCGGACGGAAACGGAATTATGTTAAATGAATTCTCACAATCATCGGTCATTATAAAAATGTGTGAAGATCTTTCTTAAATGCTACAAAAAAAATTTTTTATTATTTTAGAAAGAAAAAATTTGTGAATGATGTTAACTTTTTTAATTAATTATTTAATGTTGGGAATTGAAAATTTTGAAAGATTAGCAAATGTAACCAATTGATGAGAAAGCACCTTATTACCGTCTCTTCAAATATAAAATTTATTACCATTTATGATTGTTTGGCATAGGTGAAGAAAATGTAAATAATATAAATTCTACACAAATTTTCTTCCTATTTCTTCGTTTCACATGTATTTGATAAAAAAGATTGAAAATCTTGCTTCTCAAATATGTGGATGAAATCAAAAATTTGATTTTTAAATTTCTTTCAAAAATATCATCGTCAAAAACTCCCTAATCAACTTAGTTTTTCATAAATAAAAAATAGTGAAGCACATTGTTTTCAACTTGTCTTATCTCACACTATAGAAATTATGATGTTTTTAATTTGAGAATTCAATAACTCAAAATCAATAAGAAAGAATTTTTTCGATTAGATTAATGGGTGATCAAATTCGCATTAAAGAAAATCTAAGAATCTAAATCGGTAGATTGAAATTAACGAGCAATCTGACAATGAGATCAATTTCAGTGGTAAACTTGAATGAAATGAAACGTTAAAAATCAATGTCGTCTGTGCAAAAATATAGTCGAAAAAAAAAAACAATAAATAAAATGATTGTCAATAAGTATAGACTCTTAAATTATTAATTTTTCAAATTTATTTAACTTGAGTTCAGTTTACCATTTTTTTTATTATTTCTCAATTATCCTTATTATTCGAACTATATTCGACTTGCCGATTAATGATTTTCTGCATACTTGATTTATTTTTTTTTGATAGCTTTTCATTAAATTCAGACTTGTAATTTATTTTACATTCTGCTGTTCGCACATACAAATAATTTGAAATCTATGAATATATTGGAAAATATATTGTTTTAATTTATGGATGGTTTTCAAAGTACACTTTGCGCTCAACTGTATCAATTTTAATATACTCGTTTAGATTGAATAAATTTTTGCTATTATATAAATTATTAATTGAATAAAATAATCAAACATTAAATAATTATTTTAATAATTTTCATTAAACCATATAAATGACATGTATATCTGTATGTACATATAATCAAAAAAATTAAAACAAATTTTTGTGTAACTTTTTTTGATTTAGATAATTATTATTTTACATATTATGAAATAATCACACTGAATTTGTTCAAACAATAAGAATTATAATTTTTTCAAATTTTTTATCATTTAATTTTATTCAAGCTGTTATTCATTTTGTACGATTATAATTATAAAATTGATTACTGCATTTCGAAATCGAATCAATAATCAATAGAATAGATAAATTAGAGAAAATTTTAAACAAAATTAAAAAATATATTATATATTGAATATCAAAAAAAAATGTATAGTGTTTTTATTTGAGAAAGCTATTATAGACAAAATTTTATCTAAATTTTTTAATCGTGATTAAAAAGAATTGTATTTTTTTTTTTTAAATTTTTATTTTTATTAATTGTTTGAATCATAATGATATGCTAAAAGCTGTGATTTATTCAATTTTAATTTTTGTTGCAGCTCTAGATACTTTAAAAATCAAACGCATAAATAACTTAATTCATGAGTAAGCTATCAAAAAAGAGTCTACAGATCACGTCTGAAAAACCGAAAATGTTTTATCCAAAATTGAAACTTATTGTGTCTACTTAATTGAACAAATCAAGTGTTTTTCAAAATTTTTGAAATTTCGTCTGAAAATTTTTAATTCTTGTTCGGAACTAAATCTAAAATTACACTTAATTGAAATTAATTAAAATTACAATTAATTAGTGAAATTATTAATTTGGATATTTTTTATAAAAATTAATTAATTACTTTAGAATATTTTCATATTTATAATATAAAGCTTATATTAATTAGATATTGATTTATTAAATTTTTTCTCCATCGCTATAATCTTTTTTGGTTTTTTCAATAAATAGTCCACCATTCAATTCAAAGACAAATATATATTTGAACTATATATCTCATTATACAATTAAAAATTTAAATATAATCGATAATCTGCGAAAAAAATTGATTTTGAGTGCGATTTTGCATCGAAAATTTATTATGAATTAAAATTATTTTCACATATCAATTTTTTTTAGAAAATAAAATTTAATAAAGATTCTTTTGTACAAGAACTTTTTTTTTGAAAAATTATTCTAGCGATAGCTATTGAATTACTTGCAAACAAAAGTGAAAATTTTTTTTCGTGATTTGCTTAATAACAACGAAAAAAATATTTCAAAACTTATAACTCCAAACTCGATAAATAATAATGCCAAGTCAAAAAAAAAAAAAATTATTGGCAAAACTTTGTAGTTAAATTAGTCTAAAAAAAAGAGCTTCGATGACCTTACTCTTTACTAAAAATTTTATTTTAAAATTTTGTAACATGAATGATAAAGTGTGTACTAAACATAGATTCATATTGATTTAAAATTAAAATTCGGCTAAATTATTTTGCGTTAAACATTGTTCTTTGAAAAAATGAAATCAGTCATTGGTTTTCATATTCTAAAATTCAAAATAAAGCCAACTAAATTTTTTGCCAAACTCCTTTTTGAATAGTCAATATTCAGTTAATACTATTGCTAAGACAAATATATTGTATCAAAAAAAAAATGCTTTTCGAGCATATGACAATCTTTATAATTTGTTTCACAATTTTGTATAGAATTTTTAGGTTAAACTAAAAAAAATTATGATTTCAATTTATAATTTAATATAGTTAACCGAATATGTTTTCTGCTTGAATCGATCACATCTTCATCTTAATAAATTATAAGTTAAATTCAAAAATGCATATTGAAACTTTTGTATATTTTCGATTGAATAATTATGCATTTCAATATTTATTTAACATTTACTGCACACAATGCAATATTGAACGGTATGAAACAGAAATATGACCGTTTTGACAGGTAAAATTTTTAATTTGGCTAGACATATTCGTATTTTTATAAAGTGTGATAAGTTAAATTCTAAAATTATGAATTTGATACAAAGATCAATAGGATAAAGATTTTCAAAACTTATCTCTCTTTAAATTCAAATTTATAGCATAAAAAATAATTGAATTTTTGTGAAAATAAATTTGAAAATCTAATTTTACGGTCTAAATTCGATTATCAATTTCAAACAAATTCATGAATCATGGAAAATCTGATGTAATAATATATTTTTCTCTTATCGTCCAAACTTTAAATTTTACATTTTTTATAGAGAATATACAATCTGTTAGCAAATATTTTTGATTTTCTTTTATATTTTCCTTTTTCTCAGCGAATTATTTGAGGACAAACTCGATTTTTAAATGACAAAAAGCAAAATTTGATATTTTCCATTTCAAATTTATTTTGAATCAGAGTAGATTTAAATCATTTAATTTCAATTTCGCTCTTTTTATTTGCTGTAAAAAAAGTGACGTGCAATTAGTTTTGCCGGAACACTGCCATAAAGGTTTTAATTTTCTATTGTTTGAATTAACTTGACAAGACAAAAGTTCATGAAAAATAATTTAAACAGAATAGAGATAGAATTAAAATCGCCCAGGAGAAACAAAGTTAGTCTGAAGATCAAATGAATTGATTAATGCTGATTTTTTTGTTAAATTGATAAAATTTTGCAAAAAAATTTTCAAATTTACCTTTAATGTTTCTCAAACTTTTGTTTAGCGAAAATTTAAAAGTAGAGATTAAAAAAAATTGTTATAATATAAATTTACGAACATTGGTTCGTGATATATCTAAAATAGTATGTCAGAGATCTAATTATCATAAGAATAGTCAATGAAATGAAATAAGAATTACGGTACTTTTTATTTAAAACACAACCACGTTGAGAAAAATGAATCATAAAATTTTAGTGGAAGAAAATGTTTGTGTATTGAAATTGAAATAATTTGACTATGAAAGCAAATGCAGATAAGTTTTAGACTCATCATCAAATCCAAAAAATTAAGAAAAAACAGTTTAAAATGATCAAAGTACCAAATCGTTGGTACTTATAAGCCCTTTTAAAGGAATCGATATTTTAAATCAAAGCAAAAATTCTATTTGTTATGATTAATCGATTTATACGATTGAATATAAAATCGAAAACAATCTAATCATATTTTAATAACATATACCTATTCTACATTTACAATAGATATTTTTTTTTATTTTTTCAACTTATTAGATTATTGAAATAATTGAATTCAAATTCAAGGTATCAACGAAAAAAATAAAAAATAATTTCAAATTCAATTAGTAATTCAACAGCTGAAAATTAAGTAAAAAATAATATTTCAAAGCGCCAAAAATAAATTTTATAGACGTTTTACTCATTTCAATTATTTAACCAAATGCGTTTATTATCTGAATTAACCTGTTTAACATAAAAAATATAAACAGCACTCTTTTTCTTTTTTTTCATGAAACATATCAAAATATTTTTTTTTAAAAAGATATGTTAAAAT
>BLXL01002501.1:0-18267 GCA_023170135.1 Acarapis woodi
TAGTCAAATTCTTGTATAAAAAAATAATTTCTTGAATTTTAAAAAAATAACAAACAATTTGAATAATATTTTGATTTCTTTTAAAAAATTATTTGATTGTAAATTTAAGAAAAAATAAAAAAAAAATTCCTAATTCAGAAGTTTTCCGACAATCAAAAAATGCATAATTAATTTTAAACTAAAAATATTAGAAATTTTTTCTATAGTTTGCAATTTTTTAAAACTTGTTTATCTTTTAATAATGCCCAGCGAAGAGGCTGAAATATGAAGGCAAAAAACATAAGGCTTAATAAAAGATGAGTGAATCGAAAATCATGAAGCAAATTTATAAAAAATATTAAACTCATCCAAATCGTGTTTAGGGTGTCTAAAACCAAAATTTTTATTTTGTGATGTTTTATTTATTTGAAAAGTTCAGGGACGAAACTTGAAAACATCAAATAAATATTATTCATTAAAACTTATTGAAATTAAAATGATTTGACGCAGTTTTTTTAATAATTTTCATTTGTAAAAAAAAAGAATAGGATTGATACGTTAATCTAAAAAAAAAAAAATTTTTCATTGAATTCCATTAATTTATAATTCTCAACAAGTTTTCATTTGATGATTTTCGATAAAAAGGTTTCTAATGAATATAACTTATAACCGAATGTGGACCCTCAAACGAGTTAATTATGAGCATGTGTGTATGAGGTATCAAGTGCTAGATCACATATCAGTAATAAAGCAATTCGTTTGATTATTTATATCAATAGGATTAATACGCATTCAAGTGTATGCTTAAAATTCATGTATTTCAAAAGTTTAAAATTTTCGATTAAAGATTTATTTTGAAAGATATTTTTATATCTGATTAATGAACATATTTTATTTCAAATTTATATACAGAAAATAAAATAATACATAATATAACATAAAAAGATAATAAATGAGTTCAAAATACTAATTCCAAAGTAGAGACACCAAATATATATAAATTTATCTCATGAAATTAGAAAAAATATTTTTAATGTTTTTAACAGACATTTGATAATATTTGCACTGTAAAATCAAATAAAAACATAAAAAGACTACCTAATAATATGCGTATTAGTCGAATTTGTATTTTTTTCAATTAAATTTATAAAGAACATAATTGTAAACTGAATTTATTTAAAATTAATCTTTTTATTACATATACTTTGCCCCACAAAAATTGAGACCTAAACTTGTAAAATATATGAATTTTTGAAATATCAATCTAACAATCAGTATTATGGATAAATTAATAAATAAAATATGGAATTAATTTTTCTAATTTTTCACACTTTTCTCTTTTAATTTGAACAAAAAATTCTAATAAAAATAGATATGTCGAGATTTGAATACAAAATAGAATAAGTAGTTGTAGACTAATAAAAAATTGCTTTTCAGGTCAAGGTTGAGGACTGAAAATTTTATTGCCATCCAGACTCATTACATCTAATATAGTTAAATAATTTGAATTAAATTTTTGTAGTGTAGATAAATTTTATTGAATCACAAAAAAAAAATAATTATTGAGATTCAAATATAATAATTCGCGGAAATCAAAGTGTTTGATTTTTAATTTCAGTAATTTTCTTAGCATTTTAAAAAGTTGCAGCAAAAAAATAATGTTAAAGTATAAACGTCAAATAATGAATTGAGCTTAGATTTTGAGAAATTTTTTCAAAAAAAAAATTTTTTTAAAATAAATTATAGAAATTCTTTTTTTTTAGATCATATAATTGAGCGAAAAGATGACCATTACCATGATTACGTAAAATAATAGATCGTTTTGTGCAATAGGTATATGTGCTGAAAGAAAAAAAAACAAATTTTTATGCTCAAATTTTCACGATTCACCTTTTCTCAATAAAAAAGTTCATTCTAGTTTTGTTATCAGAAAAATAAGAGAATCTGTTTTTTAGAAAGTCTGAATTGAATGAAATAGAATATGTCTAAAAATATTAAAGGCTATTGTATTCAAGCTCTCATAAGAATTTGACCATTCAACTATCATTTTAGTGAATTAATCAAAGTTCATTCCGGAAATTTTAGAAAATTTAAAATATGCATTTGGCAAATATAATTATATATATTTTTAAAATTATGTCAATTTGACCGATTATGAAATTTCATATATAAAATTTAGAATATAATTTATTGATCAGTTTCAAAAGAAAAATTTTTTTTTACAATCTATTTAAATATTTATTTTTCAAAATAAATAACTTAAAATTGTCCTTCAAGTTCAAGAATAAAAAAAAACTTTCACTAAATTTATACTTAATATCTTTGATTTTGTTTCTTGCTAAGAATCTATATATGTTATGTTATCTTATTTTTCAATTTAAAAATTAAATTTTATAAATTAATTTGAATTTCTGTTATATCAATAGTTATAAATCTAAAATTACGATCACCAAAAATTTTTTTTCTTTATAATTCAATATCGAAAAATGAGATGCAGATTTACATTTCATTTAAATTATAAGTTTAAAAAATGGCAATTAACTGTTTTATATTTTTATAATAGAATTTATCGAACCAGTTTTCAAATTAATTATTTTTTTTTTGTAAAATTATAGTAAATATAATAAATTATGATTTCCTAATAAAAAAATTTTTGTTTGAAAAATAAAAACTATTTTTATTGTAAGTTTGTTTGGATTAAAACAAAAACAACATGATAAATTCTCTATTAATATCAAATTTTTTTGGTGACATTGGCCTGGATTGTATGAAAATTTGCAAAATTTTTTTAAAAATCAAAATATATTCCTGATAAACAATGAAAAAAATATAGTAAAAATAATTTTACTTTGTAGCAAACAACCAAGTAAAAAGAAATTAACTGTATTACAACCTATTTTAGTTGTAAAATTTGCTTATGCCAAATATAAAAAATTTTTTCTTCTTTAAACTAAATAATGATCAAAATGATTTATTTTTTTTTTGAAGAAAAATACTTGTCGGTTTGTTGGACTTAAATTAAATAAGGACATAAGAAGAAAATTCAATATAGTACATACTGAATGCACTACATAAAAACAAAAATGAAATGAAAATTTTACTTTTTGATCGATGATTGATATAATAATACTTATTCATTAAGACTTTTACCAAATTTTTACTGGATCGAATTTAATTTGAAGCTATTTTTCGGGAAAAATTTTTGCATTGGACTGTCAAAATTATTAAAAGTGCTTAGTTTGGTGTATAATTTGACTAATTTTATGGTTGATTTTTGCATAACTTAAGAATTTAAATTATTTTGTTTTGCATAATCAAAAAATTTGAAAGTTATTTATCCTCTAAAAAAATTATAGCCAAATAAAATCATGTGTTTAACAAGTGAAAATATGACTTGTCATTTTATAAGCATCTTTTAGTGCGTAATAGATCTTTTCAAATTATTGAAGAGAAAAGTGGTTAGAAATACAAGGAAGAAAAAATTTTATTTTAGGGTGGATTACAGGTCACTAACTTTCGCAATAAAATTTCATTTCTAAAAAAAAATAGCTAAACTTTTTGTTTAAAAGTATGCTTTGAGATTGTATTATTTGTAATATTTAGGCAAGTCAACAGGTGAGACTTTTTTTTTCAATTTGAATAAATAAAATGTTTCTTTATTGCTAATTGGATTTTTTCAGAAAACCTTCGAATATGAATAGAAAAAATTATTACGACTTTATAATACATTCGTAAAATATTAGAAAAATTCATCTCATAAAAATTTTCAAATTTTTTTATTATCGATTAAATAGCTTTAGTTTAATCTATATTTTTCGTAGAATAAAATTTATCAATTTTTAATATTTATTTTGGGAAAAAAAAAATTTCAAATTCGATTATATTACGAAAAAAAAAGGCACAAATTATTCGTCTGTAAAATCTCGCAAAAATGTTACACAAGTCCTAGATTAGATAAAAGCATTTAAAAAACTGACAAAAAAAAAAATAATTTTTTGAGCACTTCAGACCATCTATCTTGTTAGCGTAATCATCAGAATTTATTTTGTTAAGTCCAGTTTTTGTTTATTCTACTGAACTTTTTAAGTCTTTGATAAAGATAAATAATAATATTTGTATTTTTTTTTTTATTTTTATGCTATTTTAATAAATGAAAATTTAGTAGATAAAAATAATACTCTCATCTATGATGTGCGGCAACTTAAAAATTTACGATTGCTAAGAAATTTCAAAATGCTAAAACTTGAGTTAAAGCATAGTTTTTAGAAAACAGATGGTCATAAACATTTGAATCTTATAAATACGAAAATGGAAAATATCATTTAAATTAGCTTAATTAATATCAGCCTTTTTCTTTCATCAAAATATTTAGTTAAATTTTTTTATTGTATGTATTATAGGACAAAAAATTTACTATGGATTTATTTCGACCTTTAAGGCCATAATGTTGAATAAACGCAATATCAGATCATTTAATTTTAAAGAAAGATTCTTTCAAAAATTTATATTTCATGCTGTAAAAAGAAAATATATTGCAATATAAACGAAGCGGCATGATAAAACGCATATATTTTGAAAAATTTGACATTCAACAGTATTTTAGGATACTTTCATTCATTAAATTATTATTATCACTCAATCCTTCATATACATGGATAGACCTTCAAAAATGACCATTCATTAAAAATCAATCAAGTAGGTGCATATTTGTTTACTTAACACATTGGCCAATTAAATTTTATACAGGTTGAAACAATATAAGGTATGAATTACTCATGATGTCCAATTGGAAATAATAAGTCGAAAAAAGTTTTTTTTGGTTTAACTCGACGAACTCTACTATTCAAAATGATAAGATTCATTTATATTAATCAATTAGAAAATAAATCAAATAAAAGAAATTAGGCAAAATTATCAATGAGCGCACATTTTGATTCTTTGATCTTTTTAAATGGTTAAAATTTAAATAATTAAGAAATTTATTTTAAATATGTATCACCATTTGAATAATTAAAAAAACTAATATTGATTATTAAATTTATTTTTTTGATTTATGAAATAAAATTTCTTTGGTCAGAAAAAAATAGAATGAATTTTTTTAGTGATGAAAAATCTCAAAAAGCATTAAATTACAAATGAAAATTGTTATGAAAAAAATTTGAAATTAAATTGTCTGCAATATAATGAAATATCTTTGAAGTTTAAAATTCAATTAATTTATATGCTGCAAGCATAAAAAATAACTTTTTTTAAGCTTTCATTGAAAATTTTTGTTTGGTCATAAGCAATTAGTCTCATTAACAGTCAAAGTAATATTGGGAAAAAATTCAGCCATATATTCAATACTTTTTTTATTTTTGATTAATAAAATTTTGGTGAATTTCAGTTTGTATTCAAATTGAAATTTTGATCATCAAAATCTTTGATAATTAAAAAACATCAAACTAATCTGATAATAGGTTCTTTAAAAATTTTTTAATGAAAATCACAATTTAAGACAGATCTTATAAATAAATATGCTCTTTAATTTTTAATTTTATTCAATTTATTTCTTTCATTTGATTCTGACTCTAAATATTTATGAAGACTTTGGATTATATGCGCTCGTCAAAATTTTTTTTCTTCAAACAAAATATTTTAACTGTGAATTGTTAAAATTTAAAATAATAAAAAAGCAAACTGAGTTTATAGATCAAGCATAGTAGTAACTTAAATTTACATTTATTTGAAAAAAATAAAATTTAAATATAAAACAAAAATTAAGAAACTTGTGAGCTTCAGAAAATTGTATCGAAAATATATTGAATGAAAATTTATTAATAAAATGTGTTTTTTCTATAAGGCTCAAAAAAATCAATTCATTAAATAAACATTAAAAATTTGTTAAATTAATTTTTTTTTCAATCTAGTGAAATTAAATAAGCTAATGGCTCATCGTTATAAATTAATAATCATAAAAATGGGCTGTCTAATTTTAACAAATTAATTTCATGACTTCACAATAAAACCTTTGTACTTATGTCTATATGAATAAAATTTAAATTTATTGCTAAAAAATTTTAAGTAATAAAAAAAAATGATGAATTCCTAACAATATAAAAAATAAAAAATATGATTTTAAAATTCCATGACTAAATTTGAAAAATTTTTATCTCCCAAACAAAAAATTTTTTGCCTTTTAAATGTCTATTTTTTCTAACTTTCATTAGAAAAAAAAATGTAATCTTATTATTTTTATTTTTTTAAGTGACAAGATTTAAATAAACAAAGGAATATTTTAAAATGAATTGATTTTTTATTGATTCATTTAATAACAAAAAAAGATAAAAATATTAGAAAATATCCTAAGAATTGACTTTGATGTTCGATAGCTAAAATGCATCTGTCACCTGTTGATAAAATTAACTAGTAATAAAATACTAGGTATTATTTTATTCGATTTCATATCGAGGCTTCAACTCGGATATTTTGCTATTTTTTTTATTTTGAATTGAAAAAATAATTTAATATAAATTTGTATATTCACTTTTATTTTTAATAAGATTTTTGAGATATTAAAAAATGGTTGATAAATATTTTAACTATTGTTACGATTTCATCTGCTTAATTTTTGTCATTCAATTTTCCAACTTATGATTTAATCGAAAAATATTTTTCCACTTTTTTATTAAGATCTTAAAATAAACATGTTTGGTTAATTATATTTAATGAAAAGTCTATTCGAAATCACTTGATTTAAGGAATTTTTTTTTACTTTTAAATATTTTTTTTAGAAGATATGTGTGATCAAAAAATTTTGAGCTTCAATCATAGAAATTGAAAAAAATAAAATATTGACTAATAATGAAAAGTACAAAAATTTTTTAAACTGTTCTTAATAGAAAAAGAAAAAATAAATTCTAATTAAACAGCAGCTGTTATGCTTTATTTACTGCTTATTTAGTCAATTCTGACGCGTGCGGTTGAAAACAATTATTGCAATATTTTTTCAAGCAAATGTAATATATATCCGTTTATGTTCAAATAAAAGTGTACAATAAACCTAGGGATTGGTTTTGAGTCTGACCTGAGGTAAGTTTATTTACAGCTTTACAATATTATTTAAAAGACTACTTTGCTTTTCAAAAAAAAACAATTAGTTACTACATCTTTGGCTGAGTGAGCCAACTTGAAGTCACCGGCCTTTCTCGTAGATGAACATTTTTTGCACACTTTATTGTGCTGAATATAAAATTATTTGAGTTTTGAAAGCAAAATTTTATCAAGGAAAAATTTTAAAAAATAAGTCACTACAAATTCTAAGGAATTTAAAATTATTTAGTAAATTTCATCAAATAAGATAAAAATAAGTCATTCAAAATAAATTGTAAAATTAATTGTTGAAATTAACTAAAAAATGTCACTATTTTTATGAATCTTTATTCTTTTTTTTTTTCAAAATTTGATTCTTTAGAAAAGACATTCACTTTAAAGGCTAAATTCTAAAAAATTCAATTTTAGGGATATTTCTAATTTAATTTTTGTCAGTAAGAGGGGCAATCTAGTTTTGTTAGACTTGATTCAAAAAACAAAAAGCGTTTTTTTAAATTTAAAGACAATGACTACAATTGTCATTTTTGTATGTTTTGGAAGACACTTGATTAATATTTACCTAATATTGGTACAATATATAAATTTTTTCAAACTTTCAATAATAGTTAACCCACATTACTTCATGAAATTAATAAGTTATTCAAGATAATAATTAATTTAGTAGTCATCGAATAATAAAAAGCAAACAATATAAAAAATCATAAGCTGATAAATTTTTGTTGGAAGTGCTAGTCGAAATCATTAACAGATATTTATTGTTAACTAATTGTTGCTAATTTTTTTATTTAAAAAGAACCTAAATTTTAACATCAAAGTTTATTTTATTATTTATTTTATTTATTTATTGATATTTTATTTCAAGTAAGTCTATTATAAAAAATTATAATTTAGAAATTAGAAAAGATTTTTTTGTCAAATTTCAAACGAGGAATGCAAATTGTAAATTTAAAAAAAATTCCATTTTTTCAAAGATCTTTTAAATTCTTTGGATTTGAAATTTTAGATTTCTATATATTAAATTTTTTATTTTAAATTTATCAAGGACATTGCATGTATTTTTAGATATGCAAGAAAAACATAGATCTGTCTTTGAATGGCGTATGCATTTGGTCTCACATATACAAGGGCTAGATAAAATGATATGAAATTCATTTGTTGAAGATTCGCACATACTTCTACCATTTTTTTTACAACTTGAAATATACATGGAGTGACTTATGTTCACAAATGTATTATTTAGATTATATAGTACTTATTATTTTCAGATTTCAATTTATAAATTATACTTGCAGAACTAAAAAGCGTACTTCTTTCATTTACCATTCCAACAAAAGAAACCTCAAATACTACAAATCCAAAAAGGCAGTTTGAATTTGACACGTTCACAAAAAGAATTTACAGAATCGAAAAAAAAATTTTTATGCTACATAATTAAAACTGTGACCAAATACCGCCTGTCGTATTTCCACGACCTAATTTAATTTGAATCTAGTCAAAAATTTTTATTTATTATAAACAATATGCCTTTTTTTCAAATTAAATTATAGACACAAAAGACTAAAAAACTGAATTTTGAAATGTCCTATCGAAAATTTGAAATTCATGTGCCTCAAATTATTAAATTCTTCATGTACATATAAATAAAAATATGAATTTTTGTATTACAAGGTTTTTTTTTCTATTAAGAAATGATCATCAAAAACCGAGTCCTATTAAACCGATTTATAATAGTTTTTATTAAAACTTAAAATCTAATTTTTTTAAATTTATTTATAAAAATCGAAATATAATTAAAGAGAATTAAAACAATTCCAAAAACATATCTCTAAATTTAATGTAATTTTTAATAACTTAAAACTTTTAACTTGAAATTAATATTTACGTAATTTTTTTTAGAATACTTCAAATCAACCAAAGATTTAAGAAAATGTGATTATTTTAGCGAAGCGAAAATTTTTATCTGAAACATATTTCTAAAATTTTTCCCCGCCATTATATTAAGTTTAAATTTGAATTTTTTTTTTAAGTACCTGAAAGTATTAGATTTTTATTTTATGTACGTTAATAGTATTATTTGTATATCGACTATTTGATAATAATACAATAGTTCGATTATTTTAAAATGTATTAGTCCAATAAGGCAAATATGAGCTTTATAAAACACAGTAAGTATAAGTTCTGTATAAGGCTCAAGTGAGTAGTTAGGCTATGAGAAATATACGATATATAATATTCATAGAACCT
Organism: Acarapis woodi; assembly: GCA_023170135.1. Taxonomy (NCBI): domain Eukaryota; kingdom Metazoa; phylum Arthropoda; class Arachnida; order Trombidiformes; family Tarsonemidae; genus Acarapis; species Acarapis woodi. The sequence continues at coordinate 9,316 of BLXL01002501.1, forward strand.
CAAACGAATAGTTCTTTGTTCTTTTGATTCACTCTCTTCAACGAACATTTGGCCAATTCAAAGTACATATTAAATTTTTACTTAAGCAATACTTCATATGCATACATTTTTTATTGTTGCTTGAGATTTTCATTCACCGTTAAATTTTATGAATACTTTACACACTGTATACTCAACTATACAATATCTCGCATATACACTCCTTTAGAAAAAAAACAGATCATAAAAGAAGTATATTTTGATTATTTTTTGAGGAGAAAAAACTGAAAATAAGTTCGAAAATTGCGTTCCATTAATGCTTATAAATGTTTAAAAAATAATTAAAGAAATTTATTTGGTTATAGGAAATAATAAATGTTAACACTCTTTAACAATTGATGTAAAAATGAAGTAAAAAGGTTGGAATGAATTGATGTATTAATCACTTTGAATTTTGATATAGATTTTTAATTTGAAATTTAGGATTTTTTTTTAAGTGCTAAGCTTATCTTTAACGAGCCAACTAAGTTCAGCGACTTTAATAGCAAAAAATAAAAATAAAAAATTAGTCCTAAGAGAAGTCGATTCAAAGGTCTAATCAGATTCATTAATATTTAGTGAAAAATTTTATTCAAAGTGCTATATATTTCAATATTTTGGCTTCTTGAATTTTAATTGTTTAATGTAATTTTTATTGAATTCGATCACCTATCGATAGTGAATTAAGTTGGAAACATAATTGTGTGAATTTTCATTAGATGTTGATTTATTTAATCGTTTTATTTAGAGCCTAAGATTTGTTCAAGTAAAAATAATTTTAAGTTTTCAAAAAAAATTTAATCAATTTAGGAGTTTCTAAACTTACAAGATGATCATAAATAACTTTGCACGACAAGATAAATAAGTAATATGCAATCATTGATAATAAAATGATTTTAAGTTTTAAAAATCTTATTCTTTTTGAATTTACTATTTCGCCTATTTTTTATATTTCTTTTGTTAAATTTTGGAAATTTAAAGTGTTACATTATAACATATGAAGTTATCATAATTTCAAATTTCTAGCCTTCACCTTGCCAAAAATCTAATTGATTGTAAAATTAAATTTTCCAAATAAATTAAATAGCTAACAAATAACATTTATTTATAATTTATTTCACTGATAAGTATTATTTTTTGAAGAATACAAATTTTAACAAATCCACATTTAAATTCATTTAATGTAACTAATGACTTAAAAGATGTTTCCATTTATATAATATTTTTCGTATACTTTTGATCAAATTACATTTTTGAAAACAAAAAATGATATTTAAAGTGAAAAAATTAAATCTTAAAAACTAATAAAATTAATAAAGAATGTAAAATTAAGAATGAATTCGAATCTGAAATGTGAAATAGCATATAAACTTTTATATCACCATAAAATTTGTAAAATTAAATTTATTTGCTTTAGAATTTGAATCGCCATTATTTTTCAATAAAAATTTTGCTTTTTTTGCTTTCTGTTATATAAGAATTCTAAAGAAAGACAATTAAAATTATGACTGAAACGAAACTGGCGTAAAATTAATAATTTGCTATTTAGTTATCAAGCAGAATAAGAATTTAAAATATTTCGAATAACTTGATAAAATTTAAAAAATTTTCAAAATCTCATCAAATTTTTAAAAAAAATAATAAATAAAGCCTATTAATGAAAAAAACAAATATTACTTTGATTTTATTGTCATTATCAAAAAAATGTGATTTTGATTCATACATTTATTTAATGTTTTAAAATTTTTATACGAAATTTTTTTAAAATGAAGATTTTGTAATTTTTATTAAAAAGCAAATTATTTTACGAATACAAAATTTATCTATAACAAAAATTTTTTATACTTAATAATTAATTTTTGAAAATTAAATGTTTTAAAGCAAAAAAATCTTAAAATTCTTAATCAGATATAAAAAAATTGATTCATATTTCGACATTTTGATTAGGAAATTGAATTTCTAGTTTTGTTATAGATTATGTCAGATTTGTGTGAAAAAAAAATAAAATTTTTCATTAATCAAATATTTTGATTAAAAATATTTGTTGTAATAGCTCAATGGTGTAAATATACGATTCGCTATTTTGAAATCCGAAATGAATAATCTGAGCTTTTGATTGTAAAATTATCAGAACTCTATCTATTCGTAATCATCTTTTAGCCATTTTTTTTTCCAATTTAATATTTTTTTAGCTTTAAAGAATAGTCTACGAAAAAGAAATAATCAATTTTTAAAAGGTAAAAATTTTGAAGGCTATTTTAAAAAACAAACAAACAAGAAAATTTTTTTTTACAGAAAATTCGATGTTAATAAAGATATGGTAAAATATATTCGACAATAATATTTATGTGCGAATAGTATATAACAAATATACACATCTGTGTTTCACAAATTCATAAGAACAACTTTATCAAAATAAATGATTGAGCAGCATTAATTTTGATACATTCTACATTGGCAGATATATAATGGCTGTTCAAATATGCAATTGTTTGATCTAAACAATTCCAAACATATTGGTTATTCAAGAGAGCTAAATTTTTTAAAACCTCCTGAAAAGTGAAGAATACTTTAACAATTAAAGTTCTTCATTCAAAAGATTTTTATGAAAATTCACGAATTTTTTTATCTGGAAAAGCATAATAATTTATAACTGAACTATATATCACATTTAAAAATTTTAAAATCTATTAAGATCACTTGGATAAAATAATAAAATCTTCGGAATTAAAGCAATCTAAATAGTATTTATACTTTAGTGTTTATGAAAATATTTAATCATGATTTGAGCGAATTAAAAACTTTCCTCATCTTTTAGGATTAACAGGAAAAAAAATTGATCATTTTGTAATTTCGAACTGTCAATTTGACAATGAATAAAAATTTTTATTTTTTTAATTAACACACATTTATAAAAATACATTTGAATTCATTTTGAATTTATTTTTATATTTTGTGTTGGATTAATTGTATATAAATTCTTTTTTGAAATATTGGCCAAAAAATGTACTTGATTATGTCAAAAATAAGAAATTTAATTAGATTGTTTTTGTAGTATCCATGAAAATTACAAAACAAAAAAGAAAAAAAAGAAAATAAAATTTATATAATTTGAACGGAAATGCATATTAAATAAAATAATTTAGTAGTTACAAAACTGTCACAAGAATAGTATTAATTTTATGATACAAACATATATAAAAAATCACAAATATATGCGTGTTTTCATTTATTTTTCAGGAAAGGGATATATATATAATATGAAACATGTGTAAAAAAAATTAGAACCAACAAGTGTATAAAATAATTTTGAAAATTATGAAGAATTATGAAATGAAATCTCTATTTTGAGCAATTTATTTTATTATTAATATTGATAGTATTCGTAAAGAATTTCGAGGTTCAGACACATAAAATTTATAATATAAATTTTGCGAATTTATATTATCTCATTCGATAAGGTATAATATTAAACACCTATAATTTTTTGGAAATGATATTCACATAACTAGTTCATATTATTATAATAAAGTATAAAGTATTGTTAACCTTTTTTTTTTATTTTAACAAATTAAAAAAATATGCATTACGAATATCTGAATGATATACGAAAATAAGGAATGATTAGATTAGCAAATATCAGTTTAAAAAATTTTTATTTTCTCAAATTAAAAAATCGTCTTCACTTCTCATCTGAATTGAATTGTTGAATTTTTATTATCAAAAAAAAAGAAAATTTAAAGTGTTGCAATTTCAGCAACAACATTTTAAGAAATAAGGATTCTAATGCTTAACTAAAAAAATTCGACTTGATGGTACATTTTATTTTGAAAATTAAAGATGGAAATTTAAAAAATTTGAAAAATTTTTACACAATTAAAAATAAAATTTTTTTAAGTAATGTTTTTTGATATGTATTTACTATTCAACATGTTTATCTCTTAGTAATAATTTTTAAAAAATTATTTTTAATTTACGTCCAAAAATAAATTTTTAAATTTTTATACTAAGAAATCAGTATATTGGAAATTGTTGCGCAATAAATCAAAAAATGAAATAGAATTTTTTTTTCTATTATTATATCGAATTGAAAAAATAATTTCAAAATGCCTTAACAGTCAACGCAAAAAATAATTTTTTTTTTGAATTGAAAATTCTTTTTTTTTTATAATTTTAAATGAAAACCTATCTCACGAATGATACATACGTATTTTGATTTTTTTAGGATTTGGCCATTTAGAAATTAAATTATCGAGTCGTTTGATTTTTTCATTTAATTTCGTTGTACGTTTCGACAATTCAGCACAATCATCCGAAAGCTCTTCAAATATTTTATTACTGATAAGTGAAATTTGACTTAATTGTTTGACAATCATCACTAAATTTAGCTGATTGAAGCTACTAAAATCATCAAACTTATTTGGTGACAATGGTTTACATTGCAGCAAATTAATTGGTTCAACAATCCACTTTTGTGCGGGCATTTTCACTCGAAATTAGTTTAAGTAAATAACCTGTAGCAAATAATATTACAGAATCAAAATTGTAGAACGGCTTGCTTTTTAAATTGATTTGAATTCAAACTCAAATTTTAAATGATTTCAGATAACCAAAAACTTAAGAAAAAATATTGTCTTTTCGTATAAATGTATCATAAAAAACAAATAGATTTACTTTTCGATAAGAATATGTTTGAATTAATTAACACAAATTCAACAATTATGAAAAAATATGAGTAAAAATTTAGAGAAAACTATTTCTGACTATTATTTGTGAGAAAGTGACTTTAATAAGCATAGGAGGTAATAAAATTTCAAAATTTAAGTGAATAAATTGATATATACAAAGTTTTCACAGGTAAATTACATATTTAATAATAGTAAAAAACTACATAAATATTGGATTTTTACAAAATAATATTTAGTTTTTCAGAAAATCAAGTTGAAAGATATAATTTCGTCAATAAACAAAAAGAATCGAAATTCATCACCATTGTCGGCATATTGCAACAAAAAAAAAAATTACTAAAAACTCAAAATGTGTACCTCTAGATATTGAATGAAACTGGCTTTTGATTGAACTTTTTAAGCGTTCAAAAAAAATTGAATAAGTTTTTTACACTTGAGTTTCTATACGCCATCTATAATTTTTTTTTCACTACAACATTTTGCCATCTGTTGAATCAGTTTTAAAAAAGATAGTTTGACTACGTTTGAGAATTTATTTAAGATGATTATTAAGGAATTTAATTACCTTTAATTATAGAAAAAATATTTTTAAATAAAACAATACTTTTTAAGATCGATTTTTGTAATTGATTTAAATTTTTAGAAACAAAAAAAAAAACGACACACCTATTAATTGAAGAAAAAATGAACTTTCTGATATTGTAAAAATTAGCTAAATCAACAAAAATGAAAAAAAAAATAAAAATAAAGAAAAAAATTGTTAAAAAAGGTGTGTGCAATAAAAGAGGATTTATATTTTTGAATAAAATCTTCAATTGACTTCATTATCACCTTTTTGTTTGAATTTATCATTCGAAAATTAAATAAAAATATTGTTATTCGATATCAAATTAATTAAATTGTTGTTGAGGATAAGCATAACCTCTGCCACTTGTTGAATTACGACCAAACGGGTTGCCACCACTTTTTGGTGTTTGTTGACCTACTTATATAATTGAATATTGAAATAAAATTAATATTGAAAACTTTATATAAAATAATGTGTTTATTACCTGGATATGGACCTGTAGGTGGTAGAAAATTAGTAAATTGTGGTGGTGGTCCTTGAGGTGTTTGACTTGTGCTAGGCGGCATTGTGTTTTGTGATGGGTTTGAGACTGGCGCACTATTCGGTGGTTGCATGTTGTTCGGTTGCGTTTGTTGCGATTGTTGCTGTTGTTGTTGCAAGTGTGGTAAAGGTCCTTGTGGTGGTGGTGCCTGAGGTGGACCACGATTAATCTGCGAAGATTGTTGATTTGTTGGTGGTGGAGCGAAAGCCAATGGTGGACCAGATTGAATATTTGAATTAGATTGATTTGTTAATTGTGGTGCATTATTTATTGATGTTGATGGACCAGATAGCTATAAAAAAAAGTATGAGAAAATTCAAAATTAATCAGTAAATTCAAGTTCAATTCAATTATTTCATTTTTATATTATATCAACAAAATCTACCGGAGGTTGTCCACTCATTAAAGGTCCTGAAATCGGCGGATTGTTAACATAAGGCGCACTAAATGAAGGTGGCCCTGATAACTAAAAGGAAAAAATAATTTGATCAAAAAATTCGAATAAAAAAAAAAAGCTTTTTAAATTACCTGTGGTCCTTGAAGTGGACTAGTAATCTGTTGTGATTTGAAAGTGTTTGCTTGTGTCGAGTTAGGCGTTGGATAAGAGGATGTTGGCGGATGAGAATTAGGATTATAATGCTGTGTTAGCTGGTTCGAAGGTGGTAATTCACTTGGATTGAAAGAGGGTGGCCTATTAATTGGTGGCATCTGCTGTAATTGATTTGATGGTGACATTCCGTATCTATAAGGCATTGGTGGTTGTTGTTGAGGAATTTGAGGCAAAACTTGTCCTAACATTGAAGGCGGTTGATTAGTTGTGGTTGATGCAGGTGGTTGAAATTGTGATGATTGATTCTAGAAGAAACAAGAAATATATAAATATATTAATTGACAATTTAAAAAACAGTTTAAAATTTACCAAAATCTTAGATTGTAGATTTTGTGTTGATTGAAATTGTTGAGCCGATGGTTGCAAGGTCGCTGGTTGACTCGTCGAATTGAGACTTTTGATTGAATTTTCTTCCCGGTTCGATTGCGCGGTTGTTTTGTTTGATTTCAAATCTTCAGATTTGTTTACAAGTGGATCAAATTCCTTTGAATCGGACAGCGTAAGATTGTTGAATGTGTTTGTAACCTGCGCATCATTATTTAATGGTTCGAACGATGAATTAGTACTGTTTTCATTCTTAACAGTTGTATCATTTGTTTTTAAAGTTTCTAGTATACGTTCCATCGTCTCAGTCAACTTTCTAAACTCTTTTTTTGTCATCATTACTCGGCTATCATCGAGTAGAGATGCGTCATCATCATTATCATCACCAAGATTAATGACTAATTTAAGATATCTATTACTCTGAATAGCTGACTTTAAATCTGAATCATTATCTATGTCTACAAGATCACCATCTTCATCACGATACTTTAATTTCACATCATCTTTTGCATCGAATTTGCCATTGAAAAGACGTTGCAACATTAGAATCAATTCATCATATGTCAACTCATCATTATTAATAGTTGTTTTTTTGAAGTTGTTATTAAATCTAGCTTTTATTATAAGATTGCCGGCTAAATCAAGGTGTGCCGAGCCAATTGTATCCCCAGTTGTATTGTTAGTCATCATTGATCAACTGATCTCTTTACAACGTATATCGAAAAAATATCTAGCAATGAACAAAGATGAATCATTTGCATCATTTCATCAGGTAAAAAAAATTCTTAAATATTTTAAAAACAAACTATACATACACTCGATTCTCCTCAAATATTTTTAAGAAAAATCAAATACAACAAAATAAGAAAAAATGAAAAAAAAATAAAAATTCAAATATTACTTCTAATTTTGAATCTATTTGAAATTTTTATTAAAATATGTATTTGATTGAATGTAAAAGATACCAAAACTATAAATGAAAACCTAATGTAAAAAGCACGAATAAAAGAATATTAATAATGACAAATCATCACAAACCTTCTAAACGCACACTTTAAAGTTGTCTATTATTCATACAAAATTCACTGTTTAAATAGACGAAAAAAATTTAAAAAGATTTTTAAATTTATTTTCAAGATTTCTTCAGAAATTTTTTAATTTCATAAAATCTCATTTGATCATTATCATAAACATAAGGTGAAAAATTTTATTTTTCTTCATCGTTTATTGATAACTTCAAATCTTGGTATAAATCTTAATACCTAAATCGTTATTTCAATCATAAAGATATTTTTAATATTATTTGAAACAAAATAGATGAAAAGATTATTATTAATAAACGATTTATAATGAAAAAATTTATTATATAATATTGATATTGGAATTAAGATTTTTACATCACATTTTTTAAAGTATCTTTTTTCAAATTTTATAATAATACTTTCTACTTAAAAATTAAAAAAATAGTTTATTTCAATACAAAAAGAAGGCATTTTATTGGTTATATTTTTCTTAGAAATTTTTTTGAATATTTACTCATTAATTCATTAATAATTTTCTAATTATAATTTTCATATATATTTATTAATATACATTACATATTGATGATTAAATTCATTGATCAATATTAAATACATAAAAATTTTCCACAATTATAAAAAAAAATTTTTTTTTAAATTTTATTAAAAGAGAATTTGTAAATATATTATAATATCTTATATATTCCTAAACAGTCTAAAAATTATTTTAAAGCTATTCCAAGAGCGATTTTTTTCTTCAAATTATGATTAAAAAAATATTTAAAATTTTTGCAACTAATTAACCTACTCGATCTGTTCCAAATTTTAATTGCATTAAACGCACAAACAAATCCACAAATTCACGTGGCACAAGGTTAAATATGTTAAGACTGAATTTCATAAAGTTACCAGCGCAAACATATCGATCTTCAGGATCATAACTACTCAAACTTTCATAGACTTTTTGAGCAACCTCAATTGCGTTATTAGAAACAGTTTTACGAAAATTTTTATCGTTTATCAAATTTTTAAGCTTAATGTCATATTTTAAGCCATAATCTTTTCTTACATTCAAATCTGTATTTTGCCAGCAATACTCTATATTAGATAATAAACGTTTACAATTCGTTTGCATTGTCTCATAATAGTATGGTTCAATCGATATAACTTTGATATTGAATTTG
>BLXL01002502.1:0-13432 GCA_023170135.1 Acarapis woodi
AATTCGTTGCCCGAATCATCTTTGTTAGATGTAGATGATTTTTTTGATGATAATCATTCCCAAACGAATCAGCATCATAGCAATTACATAAATGGCAGTTCGCATGATATGACCTATTACGAAAACAGTGGTGATCATAATCGAATGTTCAACAACTACAATCAACAAAGTAACTTTTTCGCATCGGCAAACAATCAACAGCAATCGAATTCTAACGATCAACTTTGGAATAAGCGGGGACACAATAATCGTGATCAATATGACAATCCATCTATCAATAAATTGGGTTCAGGTGTAAAACACATGTCAATTGATTCAGGCCGCAATGAAAATAAGCCTAAAAGTGAATTAATTACATCGTCAAAAAGCACATTGATGACAAATTCATCAAAATTGCAATCACAAAACGCTAAGCAACAGCAACAAAATGTTTCATCTAAAGTAATAAGTTGGGCATCAATCGCTAGTCAACCTGCTAAAACACAACCTAAATCATATAAATCTAAATTAGCGACAGTTGTTCTTTCTACAAGTACAACCAAACACGTACCACCACCAATTCCACCGGTTGCACAAATATCACTTGATGAAATCGAACCGATACCTAATCCATGGACTAAGAATACATCATCAAAAAAATCATCTACATCTAACAAAGATGATTCGGGCAACGAATTCGAGCAGGCTAACCGAAATGATTTTAATAGAAATAAATTAGAGTCAAATAATCATTTACGTGACTATAATGCTCAACATAATCATAGACAATATCGGGATAACAATGATCAACAGCAATCTCGTTTAGATGCACAACAGCCGAAAAGATATTTAAGTAATAATCGATTCGATGACAATAATTTACCAACACAACTAAACAATAATCGTCAAGATTTAAACAATAGATTTGAAAATAAATCATATAATAATGATCGATATCAGAATCGTAGTGGCAATAGCAATATCAACAATAATGGTTTAAATAATTCATATAATTCACATAGTTCAAGAAATGAAAATTTGCGCGATAGTATGCGAGATATTAATCCGAGGGAAAATTATCAAAGAGATTTTAATAAGTCTCATTCTAATTACCAAACAAACAATAATTATAGTAACAATAGCAATAATTATAATCGAAATGATTATCAATCACAACAACAAAACAATCGAAATTATAATTATGGAGGTGGTAATCAGCATAGCAACAATTACAACAATTATCACAATAAATATCCAAATCAAAGGCCACTTTACAACCAACAAACCAACAATCAATTTCCTAATCAACCACTTAAAAATCAACGATCAGGTGGACATTATATGCATTCACAACAAAATCGCAATCAGATGCCACTTCAACAACAAATTCAAGCCAAACCTTTCGTGTTAACTGAACAACAAAAAATTCAACAGGAAAAAGAAGCCCAAGCATTACTTGAGAAACTAAGATCTGAAAACAATTATAATCCATCAAGACTTGATTTAAATCAAAAGAATGCCAAATACTTCATTATTAAATCATACAGTGAAGATGATATTCACAGGTAAGAAGTTTTTTTAAATATTACATTTTAGTTTTTTTATTGTACAGTAAATTAATTTCTTTATCTGTAAATAGATCAATCAAATATAGCATTTGGTGTTCAACTGAACATGGTAATATGAAGCTAGATAATGCATTTAAAGATCAAATGAAAATTGGTCCAATTTATCTGCTTTATTCAGTGAATGGCAGTGGCCATTTTTGTGGTGTTGCGCAAATGGTCTCACCAGTTGATTATAATGCCAGTTCAGGTGTTTGGGCACAAGGTGATAAATGGAAGGGACAATTTAAAGTTAAATGGATTTATGTAAAAGATGTACCTAATGGAGAATTAAGACATATTGTTCTTGAGAATAATGATTTCAAACCAGTTACTCACTCAAGGGATACCCAAGAAGTGCCTCCAGAGAAAGGACGAGCTGTTCTAGAAATTATACACGCTTATAACTATAAAACATCAATTTTTGATGATTTTTTCCACTATGAACGCAAACAATACGAAGAAGTAATTGCAAGTAGACAACGTAGCATCGAATCACCATCGATTTCCGATCGGTCAATGAACGTAAGCAATAGACCACACCAATACAAACCATTACAACGACAGAATGAACAAAATAAAACTTACAACAGGGAGAGCTCACCAGTCGATAATTTGAATAATAGTAACAATAGCAAGACGAGTTTAGTCTCATCAAATTGTGAACCATCAAATGCCAGTGGTAGTCAAATTAAGAAAAGCTGGGCCGAGCAATGCGATAATAATTAAATTTTCATGCTATAACTATTATTGTTTGATCGTATCAGAGCAACAAGTTTTTTCGTACTAAATTGTTTAATACAGGAGAATTTGCAACCATTTGAAATTATATTCAAACAAAATTTTCAAATATTCCCTAAGTGAACAACTGTACGGATCTAAACTTAGCGATATTTGTCCCTTAAAAAAATGTTTAGAGTGAGCTTGAAGAAGATTATTTTTGAAGTTGTGTAATTTAAAAATAATCGTCAAATTTAATGATTGTGAAGTTCAATGTCTAGACGCCAATGAAAATAAGAACACATTCACATTTTTTCTAGATGCCCTTACGTATTGTTTTTTTCTGATTGTCACTTTATTTTGGCAGACAGAGAAAAAGCAAGATATTTTTGCTAAACTTTTCGACATTTACAAGTTTCAAGAAAATTAATAATATATTTTATTTATTTATACATTTACCGAATAAACTCCAAACTGATTACGTTCATTCTCATACGCTCCCTCAATCCGCTTTTCCCGCCCATCTTTCTATTTAAAAATCCATACACAATTAATAACTATTTGAAATATGATTAATTATTTTAAAAAAATATCTGGTAATTCGAAAAGATTTAAAAGAATGTGATTTTATTTTCATTTTCTTTTAGTTTGAAGTGCGAGCTGAGAATGCATTCTATTTTACCCGTATTAGAATTTATTCTTTTTGTATTAGCATTATTGTTTTTGTAAATCAAAGTTTGTAATTTCATATCTTGTATTGTACAAAATAAGTCACATGTGTGAAAATCCATACCTGGCTAATCATAGACACTACATTTTTTTTTTTTTTTTTTCAACCATTTCACGCATGTTATACTGATTTTCGTTCAGATTTTGAAAAATTTCTACTCGAATGATAAAGAGGGGCTCTTGATAAAAACTAAAAAATTAATTTGTTGATGTTTTGATATTTGCACACATGTAAATTTCTTATTTTGATACGATTTTAGTTTGATACACTAATCGATTAGTTCAATGAACTTTATCCTAAGATTTATTTTAGAACAAAATTTTTTTTATTCGTCATCCTTGATAAGTCGCATTTTTTTTTTAATCTATCGAGCCTCTGTACAGATGATTAATAACTTATTTACGAATACGTGAATCTTAGATTCGCTAACGAACCAATGTTCAAAAACAGCATCAAGCTCTATCTAGAAAAGATAAGTCATCGATGATTTGTAAATTGTGTAGATGAGAATGTTTTTTTAGTCCTGTTTTTTTTTCATCAAATGAGGATTTAGTCCTAAGTTTTTCTTTCTACTCTAGAAACTACTGAGAATTAGAATAAATGTGTATACAAGTATGCATATATTCATCATATTTCATATTCTCTTTTTTTTCTAGCTTTGTTAATTCATTTTGTCTGGCCAATGGAATTTTTTTTTAGTTTTAATTATTTAAACTTTGTAATTCAAAGAATTTTCGGCAAACTTTGTCACCTGCTCGCGATACCCCGCCTCTCGCTCTAAATAAAATACAATTATTTTCAATGTATTTTTTAGTTAGTGATTTTTTCCCTTTTTCCCCACTCTTTTGATAATTAATTAAATTTATGATTTTTTTTTATTTATTAATGCTGGAATTTTTCAAATTGAATAAATAAACTTAAAATTATTCTAGAAATTTTTTTCTGCTCAATTCATTAGCAATATAATTAATCGAATATCATGTAAGTCCATAAATTAATCGAATTGCATCAAATGAATGATATTTCTAAAATGCTTGAATGGATTTAATATAAATATACGAATTATAGATCATTTATCGAATAATATGTGTTATCATTTTTAGGTAAACTTAAAATTTTTGTTAACATATATCAAATTATTTTTACCAAGACAACGGAATTTCGAGAATTTCGTTGAAATAAACCTTGTTTTCATTTTTGTTTAAACAATCAGATTCAATTTTTTTTTTTTTGCACAAAAAAATTAAACATTTGCTTTAAGCGATCACCTGTTTTGATAAAAATGCAGTTAAAAGAAGAAAATATATCAGTAGATGGCATTCCGGAAACTGAACTTCTACCTACAGTCAAAGTGTCAGAAGATGATCTTTTTCTCAAACCATCAATCAATTACTTAAAAGATAAGATAATTATTAAAAATCAAAGAAATTATGAATCCAAAAAATTTGGCTCTTGTAGAATTTTTCTTTTCTATATATTTTGTTGTTGCTTACGCAAAAAAAAAAAAGTTAATTTGATGAGTTAAGCATACATCTAAACTAATTCAGAATTTTTTTTTATAAAAATTTTCGCTTTAATTATAAAAATATTTGTTTAAAATATTATCATCTTTTATTACCTGCTAACAAAAGTAAATAATTATTGAAATCATGATATAAATAAATTTAACTTATGTTATCATTAAACAAATTTCTCGCATTTATGATTTGTTAATTGATTTGGTTTTATTTTTTCGAGGAATGAGCTCAATGTCGTTAAATGAATAAATAGATTGAAAACAAGTTAAATAGTACTCGCGAATTAAAAAATTTTTTGGTCTTAAAATCAGCAATGATTCAGCACCGGCTTCAGTTGCTTTTTTGGCCTCTTTACCCGAATGAGTTATGAATACTAATTTTTTAATATCACATGATATCTTTTTTGCAATCTGCAAATATGTATCTGTTTCTATTCGTTTGCCAATCGAATCATCAAAGTAGCCGTTTATGTACTTAGTCAAATCACCATGTGATGTATATTTAAGAAACAATTGTATTTCATCAATGAAAACACTCGATATTATATAGATTTTGATTGATTCTTCATTCCATTTCTTTAGATAAATTGGAACATCATCGAACACGATTGTCTTTAAATTGTTTTCTTGCATACCCTTACGCCAAATTAATCTTTGCAAGTTAATACATGGTTGAGTTTCTTTTTTATTTGCGATTTGCCATTCTATAAATTTACAAACTGATTTTCTAAACAATTCTGAATTGGAATCATCAGAATCATCTTCAATTAGAGGTGCATCATTTCTATTATACTGAAATCGTTGTATAAAACTGTCTTCTCTCAATTTATCTATTAAATTCATCAGATCAATCACTTGCCATTTCTCAATTAGATAATTATTCAAATTATTAATAACATAAGGTAAAACCACTTCGTCTTCCCATTTCATTGAACAGATAGTACCATGAAAATTTATGATGAAGGCATCTGGTTTGTAAATTTTAATCTTACCTGATGTTTTGGAACTTTCTAAATTTTTTTTTTTGTACATAATTACTTAGATTTTTTTTTTTCTTGTTTAATTACAAGTTTTTATTTCGACAATTGAAAATGATGGCGGATTGTTTTTGCATAAAATAGGACATTTTATTATTTAAATTTATTTCATGTATTTTTTTTTTTTTAATTTTCAAAATCTAATTTAAGAAATTTTTCGACTAAGTTTGAAAATCATTGTAATGAATAGTATGTAAATTATATTGATACAATCGGTTATAAAATTTAATCTTCAAATTCCCAATAATATCAAAATATGGAAAAATACTTGTGCGAATTTTTTTTAATTTCAACAAGTCAAAATTTCAGGCATTTGAAATAAAAAAGATTATTATTTATAGGGTCGAAATTGAAATTTCTCTGTATTTTCCTTTCCCCCTTAAAAAGTTTTTTTTTGCCAAAAATTTAGATGAATAAATTCTATTTGCTATTAAGAAAAAATAAATTTCTCATTAATTAGATAAAACTATGATGAAACAGAAAATTTTTTCAGAAAAATATTAGATAAGTTTTGACAGAATAATTGAATTCTGCAAATTTTTTTCCGAATAAAAATCAACTTTAAAAAATTATAAAATTAATATCTGATAGACAAAAAAAAAATCAAAATGTATCTTTTAAATTTAATCTAATCATTGAATGAAGATATAAAAATTTTGTTTTTACCGCTCGTTTGATATTCAGTTGTCAATTATTGATGACGTTTCTATCATTAATTTTAAAAATAGAGATAAAATCTAATGTGAATTTCTCACCTGAGAAAGATATTTTTCAACGTAATATTTACAAGTTATAATTTTCATTTGAATGTACACAAAAAAAAATGCTTTAAATTAATGGTAGGGGCGCTTTCAAATAAAAAACAGCATTTTTTAGATACTTATATATATTTATATGTTTAAGAGACTTCAAAATTTTGTGGCTCTTTATTTTTTCTTATGGTCTTTAAAAAAGAAATTTTTTTTTGAACATTTGATTGTGTATTCGTCGCTTGACAACTACTTTTAAAATTTAAATGACTGCATGGTATTCGTTAAAAATAAATTATTGTTTATGTGTGTTCATTTTCTGCTTTTTCTCTCAGACAAAATAAAAAAAAAGAATCAAAAATTTTGGAATATATTTTTTTTTAATTACCCCAATTTAGTTTAATTAGCAATAAATAAATGAAATGAAATAAATATATTAAAAATTATTCATCAAATCAAAGAAAATTAATTTTAAAAATTTTTTTTTTGTCCCAAATTTTATGTTTTCATAATTAGTGAATGATCCATGTTATAAGTGATTTCATATAAATATTTCATTTATTGAAGTTCTGTAAATTTTTTTGAAATCAATTACACTTAAATTAAAAATTTGAAAGAAGAATTAATTTTTTTACCTTTTTGTTTCATCTAATAGTGTCTAGAAAAAAATAAATTTCACACAATTGTAAAATCCATCGATGATTTCTTAGTGAGCCTGTCAACCTACTTAATTTTTGCTTAAATGATTCGAATTAGATGATAATAATAATTTTTATTGAATTGATTAATCTTTTTTGCTAAATTTATTTACAATTATAAATTCAAAAAAAAAAAAATACATTCTACGTATTTTGTTTTCCTAAATTGATATACGTGTATTTTTAATTTTTTTATTATTATTCTTGTTTGGTGTATTTTTGTTACACAAATTTATTGTAGTTTTGTTTTTTTTTCTTAATTAATATATCAATTCCGAAAGAAAAATGGTTAACCATAAAGCAGATAACCTATCTGCTAATGATAAAAGTGCTTTTTTTTTTAATACATTTCAAGATCTGCTCATCGAATTGTCAACTCCAACTAATTTTATTCTCACTTTAATTTGTATATATTTAGTTTATAAAATCTTTTTCCAGAGTTCAGAGACAAGTAAGCATTCGATTTATCTAAAAACTTACTTACATTACATGTTCTTTCAGCTTATACAGGTGAAGTAAAAAATTATCCACCTCCATTACCGAAACATGACATGACACTTAGTGAATTGAAACAATATGATGGAAAAAATGAAGATGGCCGTATCTGTATAGCGATAAATCGGAAAATTTTCGATTGTAGCAAAGGTAAATTTTTATTAATAATTACAATTGTTATTTAAATTTTTTTTTTTCATTAAGGCAATGAATTCTATGGCCCGAATAAGCTTTATTCACCGCTAGCAGGTAGAGATGCAACTCGTGCCCTTGCTAGTTTTGAAGTAAACTCTGTTAAAGGTGAGCAATTTACTTGTTTAATTTCTCAAGATCAAAGTATATTAAACTTGAGTTACTTTTTATTGATAGATGAATGGGATGATTATAAGAATATTACCGCTGAGCAGTGGAATACCGTACAAGAATGGGAGCAACAGTTTAGTGATAGATATGAATTTGTTGGCAACCTAGTTAAAGAGTTCATAGAGAAAGAAGAAGATAATTTTGAAAAAATTGCAGAGACAAAAGAAGATTAATTATTATCGAATTTTCTGTAAATTAAAATCAACATGTCTCGCCTTTTTTAGGCAAACAATCTCTTTTAATTGAAAATGCTTAAAAAATGTCGAAATAATTCGTTTTTAATTGTGGGATATGAAATTAACTTTATTTGACAGTATGCAAACTTACCATTTTTTCAACCGATACATTAACTTCCAATTAGTTTTTTTTGTTCAATCAAATTTTATTTTTTATATACATTCACCTAAATCAACAAGCTTTCCCTTGAAATAGAATGAAGATAATGAATTGAGAGACATGCACAATTTTACTTGGATGAATTCACTTTTATAATTAAGTATATATTGCAAATTTCAATTTAACTTCTGTTGAGATTTTTGTTTTTATCGTTTTCAACTTATTTATTCTTTTCTATTTTGGATTTTAAAACCTGTAAACCTATTTTCTTTTCAAATTGAGCATGACATAATTTCCTGTCTGAGCCAATTTGATGACTCATATTATAAGATAAAAAAAACTTATTTTGGTTTAATCTCTTCTATTTTTCATATCTCCATTGTCTCGCGTAATAAGAATAATTTTTGTTTTTATTGTATTCAATATTTTGTTTTTACCAAGATAATTTATAAAAATTAAAAAAAAAATTCTATTTATTAAATTTAAACAGAGGCAGACTGATTTTTTTTTAACGCATCAAAAGCAAAAGATGTACAATTCTAAAGTAATTAGTTTTCGAACTCAGCTTTTCACGTCCGCTGTTGGTGCCAAATATGGAATTAATTCTTGATACTTTTCAGGCATGAATGGTTTAAGTACATCAGGTACGCGTATACCATTAGGTGTTTGATAAATTTCCAAAAGTGCACATACCGTTCTCGTGGTAGCACACATTGTGCCATTCAACATATGCACATATTCAGTTGGCCCAGTCAACTTTTTTGTTTGTCCATAACGTACACCTAAACGCCTAGCTTGATAACTCAAACAATTTGATACAGAGACCAATTCACGAAATGCTTTACTGCCCGGAAACCAAGCCTCTAAATCATATTTCATAGATGCTGCATTGTTAAGCGCACCTGAAACAATATTCACTATTCGATAAGGAATACCCAAAGATTGATAAAATTCTTCTGAATTTTTTACCATTTGGTGAAAATGAGTCCAAGAATCATCAGGTGAACAAATAATAAATTGTTCTATTTTATCGAATTGATGTACTCTAAATATCCCACGTGTATCACGACCATGAGCACCGACCTCTTGACGAAAACAGGTTGATATTCCGCAATACTTAATTGGAAGTCGTTCTTTGTTTAACCATTCACCTTTGTGTAATGCAGCAATCGGTTGTTCGGATGTGGCAATCAGATATTTCTCTTCACTATCTTCGGCTTTTTTGCTTGATATTATTTTATAGAGTTCTTCATCAAACTGATTAAGTTGAGCTACTTCAGCCATTATACTTTTTCTCATCCAAAATGGAGTTTCAATCACACTATACTCTCGATCTGCTAGAAAGCGGACAGAGTAATTTATAAGTGCTTCTTTGAGAAACCAGGCTGCGCCTTTGAGAAAATAACCTCGAGAACCTGCAATTAATGAACCGCGCTCAGCATCCATACCATTAATATCCATAATAAGATCGACATGTGATTTGAATTTATCATCTGATCTGGTACCCAAATCACAATCGCCAAATTTTCGAACAACAACATTGTCATTTTCATCATTTGAAATTGGAGTATCGGGGTGCAAAAGATTACCAACCTCCCTTAAAATGTCATTTCGTCTAATTTCTAAATCCTCTAATTGTCTATTAATTTCTATAGTTTGTTGATCCACCTGTTCTTTGTATTCTTTTAATTGTTCAAGTGTGGTTTCTTCAGGTAATGTTTTCAAACGAGAAAGTAATTCTACTAGAGATAGTATTTCCTCTTCCTTATTATTCGTTGATGTTGCCACATCATCAGAAATATTTTTTGCAGCATTAATTTTTTGTTGTTTAATTTTAACACCGTATTCTTTCGATATTTTATTTTTTGCACGATTTAATTGATCTAGATTAAATCTAGTTTGTCTCCACAGTTTATCTGTTTTTTAAATAAAATTTGATATTGAATTGGTTATTATTAATAACTTACTTAATTTTTCTTACCTAAATTTATAACTTCTTCAACTGTATTGACATCATCAAAACGTTTTTTTACATTTTCGCGTATTTTATTTAGGTCACCGCCTTTCTCTTCACGAAATAAATCTATATCAAGTACCATCTTTAATTTTTATATTGAATCGATATAAATTTTAAATTTTAATAAATAAAATCCAAACAGCAATGATATGTGCCAAGTAGAACTGTTAAATTTTATCTCTATCATAAAGATGAGAATGGTTTAATTGTTTTGCGCATGCTCATATGTGACTTCAAGCTAAAAATATAAATATTTTTTTTCAATCTTAAGAATAAATCAGATGCTAATAATAATTTTATGATCAATTTCTCAATTTAGTCTTTTAATTGCCCCCGACTACAAGAAGTGTCGAAGGATGTTTCAAAATTTTTCTTTTAATTCCCAACCAAAATCAAATCTATCATCTAAAGAACTCGTCAAAAAGTAAATTTGAATTATTGAATTTACATCAAATTATTTGCATAAAATAATATTCTCTTAATCTGTCCTTCAGACTTCATCATGAGTGTTATGAGACGATCAATGAAGCAATTAAATTAGATGAAGAAACTTTGCTCATTAGTAAGTTTGTAATTTTCGAAAAAAATCTTAGGTATTTAAATGATTTTTATTTTTCGTTGCAGACGAGAAAGGCAAAGTGGTGGAATTATATAAACAAGGATTGAAAAAGTTAGACAAAGCATTATCAATCAAATTTAATCCTCATGACCCTCTTGATGACAAATCAAAAACTCTAATTGAAAAAATGAAAGGCAATCATGCGAAGGTATTAGAAAGGATAAAAGATTTAAGTGAGTATTTCGTTGAAAATTGGAATGTATTTATGCTGAAATTATTTTTCTTAAAAAGATGAAAAAATTAGGGCGACAAAATTAAAATCTAAAAGTGTAAATAATGGTAAAATAACTACAACGCGAGATCAAATTTCAAATTCAACAAAGTATAAACGTCAAACATCTTCAGTATTGAATTCAACTAATAGAGGAGTAGATTCGAAGAATAGTTCAATTAGGAGTAATACAGATAAGAATATAAGTAATGGTGTGCCCTCAAATATTAACAATATTAAAAATATTGACAAAAAATTGTTAAATGTGATATTCGATAATGTTTATAAGCCAAGCAGCAATATTACTTTTGATACTATTTCAGGATTACATTCTGCAAAGCAGGCTTTGAACGAAATAGTCATCTGGCCTATGCTTAATCCTGATTTGTTTACTGGTCTTAGACAACCAAGTCGAGGTATGTGCTTAAGTGATTGTGAAATTCAAACTATCTATTATAACTTTTATTTGTTGCCTATTTTTTTTTAATCAAAATTTTTTCTTAGCAATTCTTTTCTTTGGTCCACCTGGTAAGAATATAAAAAAATTTCTGAAAATGTGATAATTTTTGCATCGTACCTTTAGGTTGTGGTAAAACATTGCTTGCCAAAGCAATCGCAAATGAATGTAAAGCAAATTTTATAAACATCACCGCTAGCTCTTTAACTTCCAAATGGGTCGGTGAATCCGAGAAGTTAGTAAAGGCATTATTTTTGGTTGCCCGTGAATTGAAACCCTGTATTTTATTTATTGATGAAATCGATAGTCTGCTCTCAAAACGCAAAGATGATGAAAGTGAAGCGACTAGAAGATTAAAAACTGAATTTTTCATAGAGTTAGATGGGTTTAAATCTCATGACAACGATCAAGTGTTTATTTTAACTGCCACCAATGTCCCGTAAGTTTTAAAAACAGAATTGGTGAAAATTGAATTTAATTTTAAATTCATATGTAGACACTCACTCGATGAAGCAGCCTTAAGAAGATTTCCTAAGAGAATATTTATAAATCTCCCTGATTTGAATAGTCGAAGAGAATTATTTGTCAAATTATTGTCGCAACAAGACAATCAACTTACATTAAATGACATTAAAAAATTGGCCGAACAAACGGAAGGATATAGTGCATCAGATATTCATGCTTTATGCAAAGATGCTGCCTTACAACCATTAAGAGAGATTGAAACAGATAAGATCAAGCATTTAAGTCCTAAAAATATTCGAAAAATCAATTACAATGATTTTGGTGGTTCATTAAAACGAATAAGAAAAAGTTGTGTGGACAGTACTATTGAAAGGTTTGTAATTTTAATTAATTGTTGACTTGAATAAATAATTTATTGATTTTTATTTTTAGCTTGAAGAAATGGAGTAGTGAATATGGTGATAATTCAGACCAAAATTGATTAATGGACTTAGAAATACTCTGAAATATAAACAGAAAAAGATCTGTGGATACTATATCAAAAAGTTGCTGCCATTTTTTTGTGAATTTTAATTTTAAGATTTAAAAAATTCGAATCAGAAAAAAATTTTAAGAACAATTCGAATAGTAAACTTATTGAGAATTCACAAAAAGGTATATTTTATTCTGTTCTTTGTTTATTCAATTTTAAGTTTCTCTGCTTTGTTACAAGAAATCACTAATTTGAGATATTAATTTCAAATTCAATTTCTCGCAATGTAAATATGAAAAAATCCAATTCATTTTTTTCAAATTGAAATCAAATTTATATTGATTCAAAACAACTGTTCAAGTTTCTAATCAAATTTCAAGTCTTAATTATAAATTGCATTATTTCAAGTTTTATTTTTGAATTTTGTATATAAATATATTTTAGATTTATAACCATAATTAAAATATCATTTTTATTAAGTTTGTTACTGTTTGAAATAATTTTTGATTGCATATTTACAAAATATTGCTCAGAAAAATATTATATTTCATTTTTTTTTTAAAGAGACCTCTGTTGAATATTTTCTCCACAACAGAACATGTGGCTGTTTACATTTTTTAAATTCTATTTTCATATTATAATTAATATTAACTTTTCAATTGATTAAAAAAATTTTGTATTCAAAAGTCTAAAACTAAGATTTTAGAAATTTCTCGAAATGGATTTGATAAAACAATATTTAGATCAAGAGTATTTAGAATCTGAAAAATATAAGAATTTTAATGAAGATGAATTTGTAATTAAAAACTTAGTTGAAGAATTATTGCATCAAATCGGCAAGACAACTTTTGATCAAGACATTAAATCAATTAAAAAAGGAAAAAGAAGGAACGAAAATGAAATCATAATATCAAGTGATGAATCATCGATTTTTTCTGAAGAAGAAGATAAATTTGAATCAGAT